>VUYV01000276.1:850316-1112640 GCA_008711295.1 Anarhynchus alexandrinus
ATCATCCTCGGGGCTCTCCTCTGGACACGCTCCAGCAGGTCCATGTCCTTCTTATGTTGGGGACTCCAGAGCTGGATGCAGTAGTCCAGGTGGGGTCTCACAACAGTGAAGCAGAGAGGCAGAATCACCTCCTTTGACCTGCTGGCAATGCTTCTTCTGATGCAGCCCAGGATACAGTTGGCCTTCTGGGCTGTGATCGCACATTGCTGGCTCATGTTGAGCTTCTTGTCAGTCAGCACACCCGGGTCCTTCTCCTCACGGCTGCTCTCCAGCCATTCCCTTCTGAGCCTGTAATTGTGCTTGGGATTGCCCCGACCCAGATGTAAGACCTTGCACTTGGCCTTGTTGAACTGCATGAGGTTGGCTTGGGCCCAGCTCTCCAGCCTGTCCAGGTCCCTCTGGATGGCATCCCTCCCTTCCAGCGTGTCTACCTCGCCAAACAGCTTGGTATCATCGGCAAACTTGCTGAGGGTGCACTCAACCCCACTGTCCATGTTGCTGACAAAGATGTTGAACAGTACAGGTCCCAGTACCGACCCCTAAGGAATGCCACTCATCACTGGTCCCCACTTTGACATTGAGCCGTTGATCGCAACTCTTTGAATGAGACCATCCATCCAGTTCTTTATCCACCAAGTGGTCCATTTGTCAAATCCATGTCTCTCCAATTTAAAGAACAGGATACTGTGTGGGACGGTGTCGAATGCTTTGCACAAGTCCAGGTAGATGACATAAGTTGCTCTGCCCTTGTCCACTACTGCTGTAACCCCGTCGTAGAAGGCCACCAAATTTTTCAGGTATGATTTGCCCTTGGTGAAGCCATGCTGGCTGCCACCAATCACGTCCTTGATTTCTATGTGCCTCAGCAGTTTCCAGGAGGATCTGCTCCATCATCTTGCCAGGCACAGAAGTGAGACTGACTGGCCTGTATTTCCCTGGGTCTTCCTTATTTCCCTTTTTGAAAATAGCGGTTATGTTTCCCCTTTTCCAGTTGAAAGGAACCTCACCATAGTGCCACAACTTCTCAAATATGATGGCTAGTGGCTTAGCAACTTCATCTGCCAGTTCCCTCAGGACCCGCGGATGTATCTCATCAGGTCCCACGGACTTGTGCACCTTCAGGTTCCTCAGGTGGTCTCGCACTTGATCTTCACCTACAGTGGGTGGTTCTTCATTTTCCCAATCCCCACCTTTGCATTCTGCATCATGGGCAGTGTGGCTGCAGTCCTTGCCAGTGAAGACTGAGGCAAAAAAGTCATTGAGTACCTCAGCTCTGCCTCTCTCCCGGGTAACCAGTTCTTGCGTTTCCTTCCGGAGAGGGCCCACCGCTTCCCTAGTCTTTGTTTTCTTGGTGACATACTTAAAGAAGGATTTTTTGATTGTCTTTATGTCCCTGGCCAGATTTAGTTCTATCTGGGCTTTAGCTTGTCTAACCCGATCCCTGGCTGCTCGAACGATTCCTCTGTATTCCTCCCAGGCTACCTGCCCCTGTTTCCACTCCCTATAGGCCTCCTTTTTGCTTTTGATCATGTCCAGGAGCTCCTTATTCATCCATGCAGGTCTCCTGGCTTTTCTGCCTGCCTTCCTCTTTGTAGGGATTCCCATAACATGCAACTCAAATCCTGGGTTTAACTTCACTCCCAATTTCTCTCTACCTCTACCTCCACACCAAGTGGTTCAGGGGGATGGGAAACATGGGCTGTGGTCAGTTCATCACACATTGTTTCTGTCGCTCCTTCATCCTCAAGAGGAGGATTCCTTACACTCTTCCCACGTTCTAGCATGGGGTCCCACTCACAGGAGACAGCTCTCCATGAACTGGTCCTGTGTTGATCTCTTCCACAGTGTGCAGTCAGTCCTTTGGGCCTTCACCGTTAACCTCCTTGGGCTTAGTGTCTGCAGAGTTGCTACAGCTTGAATCAACACTGGAGTTCCAGCCTGTCAGCAACATAGGAAATGACAGCCCTGGCCATCTGCCAGCTCAGGTGCATCACTGTTGCTGTTATCAAAATGTTCCCAGGCACAGCAGTGTAAGGTGATAAGCAGTCAGCAGTACAGCAAACAGTGAAACCAAAAACAAATGGCTAACACCGCTAATAAACACTAAAGTCTACTTTATGGCAAGAAAACCCCATGGCAAGCACAGGAACCTGCCAATTAATAACTTAACAGCAATAATAGATATGAATTTCATCTAGCACATTCCAATCAAATATGGGGATATCTTGAGCCCTTTGAGCCTCAGGATGGGTGCTAAAAAGGAATGTTGTGGTTTAGCCTAAACCAGCAACTAGGACCACGGAGCTGCTCACTCACTTCCCCTAGTTGGGATGGGGAAGAGAATCAGAAGAGTAAAAGTGAGAAAACTCATGGGTTGAGATAAAGAAAGTTTAATAGGTAAAAAAATAAGCTGCGTGCACAAGCAAAGTGAAAAAGGAGTTCATTCACCACTTCCCATCAGCAAGCAGGTGTTCAGCCATCTCCAGGAAAGCAGGGCTCCATAATGCCACATAATGGTTACTTGGGAAGTCAAAAAACGTCACTTTGAACGTCCCTCCTCTTCCTTCTTCTTCAACCAGCTTTATATACTGAACATGATGTTACATGGTATGGAATAGCCCTTTGGTCAGTTGGGGTCAGATGTCCTGGCTATATCCCCTCCCAACTTCTCATGCACCCCCAGCCTACACGCTGGTGGGGCAGTGTGAGGAGCAGAAAAGGCCTTGATGGCCTAGCAACAACGAAAAACAGCAGTACATTATCAAAAGTATTTTTCATCCCAAATACATATCATATCACTATACCAGCTGCTAGTAAAAATGTTAACACTATCCCAACTGAAACCACGACATATAGTTTCTTCACGGAAGTAAAGTCTTAGGAAAATAAGGTTTTTGATCAGATTGTATAAAGTCGTAGTATCATAGAATATCTCAAATTGGAAGGGACCCAAAAGTCCAACTCCCTGCTCCTCCAGGACTACCTAACACTAAACCACATGACCAAGAGTGTTGTCCAGGCACTTCTTGAAATCTGGCAGGCTTGGTGCCATGACCACTCCCCTAGGGAGCCCATTCCAGTGACCCTCTCAGTGAAGAACCTTTTCCTAATGTCAATCTGAACTTCCCCTGATGCAGCTTCTTTCCGTTTCCTTGTGTTCTGTCGCTGGTCATCAGAGAGAGATCAGCACCTCCCCCTCCACTGCCCTCTTTGAGAAAGCTGTAGGTTGTGATGAGGTCACTTCTAAGCCTTCTCCTCTCCAATCTGAACAAACCAAGTGACCTCAGACACTCCTCATAAGTCTTGCCCTCAAGGCCTTTCCCAATCTTAGTCGCTGTCTTCTGGACACACTTTAATAGTTTGATGTCCTTCTTATACTGAGGCAACCATAACTTCACACAGTACTTGAGGTGGGGCCACACAAGTGCAATGCAGAGTGAGACAGTCACCTCCCTCAACTAGCTAGCTATGTTGTGCTTGATGCACCCCAGGACACAGTTGGCCCTTTTGGCTGCCAGGGCACACTCTTGGCTCATATTCAACTTGTCAAATCCAAAACCATTACATCTACTGGCTTCCCTTTGTCAACTAGATGGGTGACCTTGTCATAGAAAGAAATTAAGCTGGTTACGCAGGACTTCCTCCTCATGAACCCCTGCTGGCTATGACCAGTGACTGCATTGTCTATCAAACGTTTTTCAATAATTCCCAGAATAACATTGTCCATAATTTTACCAGGCACTGAAGTGAGACCAACGGGCCTGTAATTACCAGGGTCTTCCTTTTTACCCTTCTTGGAAATTGGGACAACATCTGCCAGCTTCCAGTTGACCGGGACCTCTCAAGACTCCCAAGACTGTTGAAAAATAATGGAGAGAAGTCCCACGGTGATATTGGTCGGCTCTTTCAGTACCCTGGGATGAATCCTATTGAGCCCCATAGACTTACGGACATCCAGATGGAGCAGCAAGTTTCAAACACCTTCAGAGTCGGCTGGGAGTTTATCAACTCCCCAGTCATGGTCTTCCAACTCAGCCTCCAGGGGTCCCAGGCACCATCATTGCTGTTAAAGACACGGGTGAAGAAGGCATTAAATATCTCTGCTTTGTCTACATGCCTATTTGAGAGGTGACTGACCTCATCAGGTAACAGACCAAGTTACTTTGACTTGTAACTTTGACTCACCTCTTTGTTTTTGACATCAATCTGGCATCCAGATATTTTTGTGAAATGAAATTGACAGTGGTAATGAATCATCGTATTGTGTGGTTGAGCTTGGAATTGGCTTACCAAAGTACTTTAATGTGTTTTAACTGATGTGAAAGTTGACTTCTCTCACAGCTTCTCTACAGGAGAAGTTGGTCATATGATATCACCAAGAAAATGAACTGTTCAAGGAGTGTTTTACAGTAATTTGGGACAGAACTTTTGTTTTTATAGTGCAGAAAAACTTTATTTAAATAATGTTAAAACATACTTTTGTCCTGCCAGCCACACCCACCTTGTATTGACCCTGTCTAGTTAAATATAAAATGATGTCCTTTCATCTGAAATTTAGAGAGTGTTTGCAAACTTTTGTCTGAAAACTGACTAACTCATAGTGTTATCCATGTTCATAGTTAATAACGTACCTTCAGTGCAGGCATACATAATATGAGTAATAATCTTACCTCATTATTCTCAATAGTTTTAGAAAAATATGCATTTGACAGGCATACTAATGCCTCCTGGAAAGCACGTTTGTACAACATACACTACTTAGCACTAAAAAACAGCTTCTCTGATTTTCCTTCTCAGCCAAAACCAGAATAAAAACAATCAGGCATTTACAGATCACAGCAACCAATTTGTATCAAAAATGTACAGGAAGAAGAAGGAGCTCAGATATACTGACTGCTGCATTAATATTTTTGCTTGTTTCCTTTTCTTTCTCTGAAGGGAAAATACAATTAGGGCTAGCAAGTCACTGAACAATTTACCTTGAAAACCTCTTATGGACTGAGATGGTTAGAACAATTTCACCAAGTTTCTGAGAGAACTTTTTTTTTAATGCTTGGGTCAGGACAGATCAAAATTTGTAAAAGAAGAAACACTGTAATGGTTAGAAATCATCACAAAAACACACTGTAAGAATTAAACCTAAAGATACATAACAGACTCTAAGTGCATATTTTGGTGTCTTAAACACTACCTGGGAGGTTAAAAACAGTTTTTATGTGCTTTGTCTAGATAGCTGTTGTTCTTCAATAATTAATATGAAAACTGAATGACAGAGTATTTTCTCTAGGAAGATATCCCTGAGAATAAAAGAAGTATCAGTAAAATCAATAAGTCTTACAGCTTCTGAGAAAGATTTAAAATTGTGACTGTATTTGTTTGGGCTTTTTTTCATATTCTAACTAAGATCAATAATGACTGGAGGCTATGGAAATGATAGAGGTTGCCATTTCTGTGAATGGGTGAGCGAAGGAAATGAACATCTCTCTCTAGCTGAAAGAAAAGTCACAGCCCTCAATGTTTTATTTTTACCTTGCTGTTATAAGGAAAATAAAACTTTAATAACACAGTTGTTTTTTTGTTTTTTTGTTTTTTTTTTAAAGAAAAGCAATGCATAGGAAACCACAGAGTGCTCTGTGAGCATCTTCTACAGGTCATTTCCCAAAAGTGCCAGTGACTCTCCACAGCTCAGAAAGGGTTCAATAATCTCTCAGAGGACTGAGCCTGAAATGAATTCACTGTGTTGGGGGGGCTGAAGGAGTCACTCGTTGAACATTCTCTTTCATTAACCTTTGTATTTTAATTGACTACAAACATAACATTTATTTGAAGAAATATAATACAATGGAAAAAGAATGAAGTGTCACAAGCGTGTTCTACATACCTAAAAATGAACATTTTCCTTTTTGGCCTACATTTCTCTTGCAGTTTTAAATTTCATTTATTTTTTTTTTTAGTCTTCATGAATTTCACAATTCAGACTGTAGACAGAGAAGGTGCCCACACTGGTACACTGTTCTGCAGATCTTGCTATAGGACATTCAGGTACCTAGGTATGTATATGTACTTACCCACATACAGATAGACAGAGATAGACATGTATTGGATCATACTCTCAGTTATGAAGCTTGGAAGAGAAAAAGATAAATTTATCATTCTACAACACAAGCATACAGCAAGAAACATAATTCCTTAAACTTTTAATAGGAGCCAGCAACACCCTGTAGGGGCCAAAGAGATCAGGAGAGCTATTGGAAGAGATAAAATGTCATGTCCGTAGTCTACAGAGACTCTCAAGGAAAAGAAAAAAAAAGAGAAAAACAATGTCTCTTACTATCAGTGTGGTTGATAGACGGATAAACAAATGTTGCAATCTAGGTGGCACAGAAGTAGTGACAAAAATATTTGCCACAGAAGTGTAACAATTTAAACCAAATACAACATGGGAAGCAGCTACTCTCTCATTATGACTTTATGACTGTGGTAATTCTTCTCTTTCCATTTATTCAGCAATTGATGAGCTGTCCTTTTCACCTGCAAATATGCTGAGTATAAAGTAGTTTGGCAACAGACTTGCAGTTCAATAATATTGATAGCTCCTGTTTGCCTGAATTGAAGTCTTAGTAACTGGGTCACTCTCTGTCCTCTTGCCACTACTGATCTGTAAGGATAACAAAGGTAATGAACAAATGTGTGCCGCTGTTTGTTCCACCCAGAGGGCATATGGGAAATCAAAGAATGAAATAGTAATTTAGAACTAATCTGATCTACATATATCAAAATACAATACTATCACACATGGTTAAGTAATTCACTCACCCATAGGCATGGAGCTAATGTACTATTATAAAGATTTAAGTGTTCCTGAGACAAATCCTTCAAACACAAACAAATTTGTAACACTAAATAAAGCCTAGTATTTCAGTTCTGGAATGAAATCAGGATGCTGAGGGAACGATGTGTTTAAGTGTTTTGCAGATTTGGAAAACTTCTATTTATTCTCATTAAGTAAAAACTGAATACTTCCTAACTGGAGAAGGATTTCATAGCCCTGAACTTTGAGAAGAAACAAGGACACATGCATAAATATACAAAGGTTTCCAATTTCTACAAAAATATTAAATGAATCATTTATTAAGAATTTTTGAATACACAAAGACTAGAGATAAAATATTAGACCATTTTCTTACCTTACTGAAATAATTTTACTGTATTTTAGAAACCCTATGAATATTTTCAAGATAAACCTTTGGCAAATCCTTAGTCACAGTCAATTATTTTATCCGCTTACAGTTAAGCTTTACTCTACTGTTTGCATGATGTATCTTCCTGCCAAGATTCAACCACTATAAATGTGCAAATTTCCCACTGCATTTTTCACTGTTGGTTTTTGGTGGTTTTTGGTTTTAGGAGAATAGCTTTAATATTGAGGGGAAAAAAATCATAGTCATATATTCAGTCTAACATTTCCAGCCTTTTTAAGGCTTCCTACATAATTTCCCAAGTCATACATCAAGCTTTTTAATTTTGATGAGAGGAAAAAAAAAATTTTTTTAAAAAGCCACAATAATTAAGATGCACAAAAACATTTATTTCTCTTTTTTCCCACTTTCTGTAACAAATAGGATTCTGAATCGAAATAGAAGCTGGCAAGATTCTGCAGTAATTCAACAGCAGATTATTGATTTCAAATTGTTTAAATAAAAGTGCTGTGCTACTCAGCACTTCTTTTAAATTACAGTAGAAGAGAGACATTTGGGGCATACTGTCAGTGATGGGAACATAGGCTTTAAGAGTCCTTTCAATAATAACAATAGCTATGAATATTATGTAAAGCCATCACGTTATCAAAGAGAAAACTGACACAAGAACAAAATATCTTAAAAAGAAAACTTCAAACTGTGATTATATTAAATTACCTGCTATGAATTTTTTCCCCATATCCTTACTAAAGCAAAAAATTACCTGCATGAATGTTATAAGAAAAATGTGCCAGACAATTTTCCCTTTTTGGTACTGTATAGGTGGATTTCTTTATTGTTTCAGCAATGACTACAGGATATCAATGTGCCTGTAAGTTGATATTCAATAGATGAAAAGAGTTGAGTGTTATGACATCTACCTCAAAAAAAGCTCTGCTTTAGGAAATGGCCAATAAAAAAAAAAAATACTTGTGTTTTGTGGTGTGAATGGGTATTTTCTAGCTCCATTTCAAAATAAGAAAACAACTCACAGACCAGTGAGATGAGGAAGGAGGCATAGGATGGACTGAGTTTATAGATTGACTTAGATTTCTCACTTGATATGGGAGCACATATACTACACAGGCAGTGCTTAAATAGGGATCTACAAAGCCCTTAGCCTTCTTAGGAAATTTACACCTGACTCAAATCTAGGAATGCTTGATCAGGCTGTGGATCATCAGCACCACATAAGGAGTAAGATACAAGTATCAGGGCATACCCGCAAAGTTCCAGTTTAACAAGAATTTTTCTTCCCCAAAAACCATGTAAAGGGAAGCCATCATTGAATGATCACTCATTTTCCTACTTCCCTTTTGTCCAGATTTTTGGACTGCCTTGCTCTAACTGCCAAGTTCACCTTCGTTATGAAGATGAAGGTTTGGAGGCTGTTCACAAAGGCACAGCAGATCTGCTTGGTCACTGCCTTTTGTGGAAAAAGAAGGAAATTTTCCTATTGGACCTAACCATCATAGACCAGTGACTATTTTCCCACCTTCATGAATCCTGGAGGTACAGTGTTGTTAAAAAACAGGAATGTAGATTTAACATGCAGTACTTTGGATGCATGTTAGTTCACTACAGTTTGTGGCTAAGCTCTAAAAGGCCCAAGTCCTAAAATGAAAATGAACCTGCACTTCCACCTGTCGTAATTTTTTCAGTCTGTATTGGAGAAACGGAGATTTTAGTCTCCCCACACAAGCTCCACTTAAATTGCTAGATACATTAAGCTAATACAGTCTCAGCCTGTTGTTTAAATCCTCGCCTGTGTTTGCTTTTAGGTGACCTGTGTCCAGGCCAAAGATCAGAGTGCTTTTTTGGGGTCTATCACAAATCAGTGATATGCCCTCCAATGATGGTATCCTTTGCTACACAGTAGCTTATACATGACAGGCTATTAGTGTATAGCTACATATTATTTAAGTGGCGTGCTTTTGTAGAGATGGCAGTTTCAGTATACGATTTGCATAAAAGGCAGCATTTTCTAGAAAATAACTCTAAGGCACTTGTGTAATGTGAAAAACAGAAAGTAATGCTGTGTGTTCTGCAAAACAGTGTAGATTATTCCTTACCAGTTGCCAAGTAAAGGAAACAGATTATCAAGCTGAATAGTTGGGTAATTTCTTCATATTGCATTAAAAATCAGCAAACCTATCTGCTTTGTTTTCAAAATCAATAGCATTGTGTTCTGTGCTCCATAAAATCAGAAGAAAATCAGTGTAATTTCTTTAATAAGATTTTTTTTAGTGTGCAACGGAACTGTACCTGTTGGATGTTTTTTGTTTGTTTGTTGTTTCTTTTTTTCCTTTAGAATCCATTGTTGCAGTAGTTGGGCAAAATACCCACTAAATTCATTGGCAAAATTTCATGAAGTAAAAGCTATGTCTCAGAATTTCAAATGAAAAAGTAAAATTATTGAGAAGATTGTAATAAGATTATTCCACAAGCATTAGCAAAGTGTGCTATTAAATCATTATTAGGAATTCACTATCAAGTGCTGAGAAATTAAAAATGGTAGAACTAAGATGCTGAGACAGCCTTTATTTCCCCACTTTGTGTGTGTACTATAAGACAGTCTTTAATTACATAATCATACACTATTCTTTCCCTGAGAATAACTGCCTCACTATGCACAAGGAATGGATGATGCTTACTTAATGAGCAGCTATTCAGAATCTTTTTCTTCATAACATTTAGTGAATGGCCTCGTGGTTTATTTACAGAACATTACTCAAATGCAAGTCTGCTAAGGAGATTATTAGTTTTCTTTTCAGCTTTCCTGGGATTAAGGTTAATATATACTATCTGAAATGAGAAATGACTGCCTTTTGGAAAAGGACATTAGCTCTTGCTGATCTCTGTGTTGTTAATTTTGACTGTTTCTACTAAATGAATGAGGTAGTTGCTAGTTAGCTTATATATCACTTAATTTCTCTGATTTCAGCTGAAAAATGTTTCAGAGTTTTAATAATAATTTTTATTTTCTGATATGAGTTTATCTTTAGAGTAAGTCTTAGATTTTTGATATTCAGAGTAGAGTATTCATTAAGTAGACAAACTATAATAGCTGAGCAGCTATTGTTACACATTAACCAAGAAATCATCCTCTCTCATCATGGAATGCTTTCCTTATCCAAACCTCCTGCATGAAAAAAAAAAAAAAAAAAAAAAAAAAAAGAAAAAGGGAGAGGGAATAAGGGGAACTATTATTTACCCTTTATACAATAATTCAAACCTGATTTATTCAGAAAGTCTCTGAATTTAAGCATTAAACGAAGCCCACAACTATCTGAGTTTATTTTTCAGCATGTGACAAGGGAAATGTCATGCATTAAACTAATATTTCCTTATATTTTTATTTTACAACAGGTTCATGGGCTATTTAACATATAGACAGACAAACTGCATTACTTATAAATCTCACACGCGTGAGATTTGGGTTCAAAATAAGCTCTATTATTATCCTTTCCGTGATAAAATACGTCCTGGCTAACAAAAATATGCTTGACCTGGAAACTAAGGATATTTTTCACCACAGAGAAAATTGATAAAGCTGCTTAGATTCATTAAGAATTTTTCTGTTAGAATAACAGAGTGACAATTACTCTGTCAGAAATTTTGATATACAGCTTTTGTCTCAGATACAACCAACCTGTAGAACGGCTCTGACTAGGGCAGAACATACAGTCATAAATTCACAATATACATTTCAGAGTCATGAAACTTAATATCTCATAAAGGAGAAAACTTTTTTTTTTTTCTGTATAACACCACTAAATTTAAACACCTACACTGATTTCTTTTCTCTCAGACATAGCTTTTCCTGTACAAACAACAAGAAAACACACATACCACCACCACCACCACCACCACACATTTCAAAATACAAAATCTGGCAAAGTAAAACAAATAAAAAATAATTCCCAGATTCATGACAAAACAGAATAGTTGTATAATGCTATAGTATTTTCAAAAAGGCTGTTTATACATCTTATATAATTGGGGATTATGAAAGGAAAAATCTTATGTCAATCAAAAGCATCAGTGAGGGAAATTGCTTTATCGGTATTACTGATTTATGAGGTCTTAGTGAGCTATAGGTTATTCTCAAGTCAT
Source organism: Anarhynchus alexandrinus (assembly GCA_008711295.1). Lineage (NCBI taxonomy): Eukaryota > Metazoa > Chordata > Aves > Charadriiformes > Charadriidae > Anarhynchus > Anarhynchus alexandrinus. Next base: position 861,671 of record VUYV01000276.1, read on the forward strand.
TGCTGACAAGAGAGCAAATTTCTTTTATGTGACCCACCAAAAAATATTCTAAGCCCCACTTCATTCCTTGCTAATGCTAGATAAATAAAACTTGTTAATTCTTTGGGTTGCTTTGAGCAAAGTGGTCTTCAGAAAAACCCAAGATCTCAGTCAGTATTAGCTTACAATTTTTTTGTACATCTGATGACTCCTTTTCCCAAATTGTCCTTTTGTTCCTATCAACAATTCAGTCAGGAGGTTCAAATGACTGTAGCAAACAATTCTTTCAGGGTTATTGTTATGTCAGACAATTTTCAGTTTCCCTATAAGAGCAGACTAAAACTTCCACTGAATACTCATGATATTCATTTTTTTGCAAATCTTCATTATGATGGGTCTGATGAAATCATCTGCAGAAGTCAAGTGGTTTGAAGAGGGGGATGAATTAGACTTTATATTTTCACATAGGAAAAAAACCCCACCAAATAACCAACTTATTTGAAGGGAGATAAATTTATCCTGAATAAATTTTTAAGCACAAAAGATCTTTCTGAATAGAAACTGAATTTGGCCCATTTATCTGGTATTATCCTGAAGGATAATTCCTTAAAACACCATAAAATGTGCAATTGAGAGGAAATGATTCAAGTAGTATGATCATTCAAAAATTTTCCCATTTCATAAAAGTACTCACTAAATTGGTAGATAGTAGTTGCCATTGCTGTTTTATGCTTTTCTAATACCATATGTAAAAGAGCAGATTTCTGTGAAACACCCAAATGTGGGAAAATATTAAAGAAATGGAAACAACTGATTTCAAAATATTAATACTTCAACAACAATATTTTCCCCCTGTAATTATATAAGCTTAAAAAGCAAATATAATGTCACCCTCCTCTTCTATCCTTTCTTTAAAAAAAAATAAATCAGATTTGGAATGACATTATGTATTTATTTTAATTTGGTCAAAGTGGAAAACTAATTATTTGACTACTGCTAATAAATAAACCATCTCTCTTTTTTATCCTCTTTCAATAACCATGAGCAACATTAGCTGCTGCATAAAAATGAGTAGAGATAATCATAGACTCAAGTCTTTCATTGCCTTCAATCACAAAGTAATCATAGTGCAATTCTTGTGCATTGTAACACAAGATTAAGAAATGTTGTCGTCTGCTCCACATGGTTAATACATTGAAAAAAACCTTTGGATGAAATGGACTTTGCTAAATATTGTCTTTTCCTTTCTTTAGAACATTGTATTTTACATTTGTAATTCAATCTCCTTATGAATTTTCAGAAACTATTTCAATTATATTGATTCTGTCAATTGAAAAGAAATATTTTAATATATATATAAATTTATAAAACCAATGCACTGCCAAAACCTCTATTAGATATATATGTATTTAATCATAACCATAAATGCATGCATAAACACACACATAGATATTTACTTTCACATATGTATATGTAATGGTTTAATTATTTAAGGATAGATTTCTTCTCCTCTGTCCACTCCACTCCCATTTCCAGTAACAGAGGAAGATCTCAAACGTGCAATGTGGAACTTCTTTTAGCCAATGAACATGGACTGTGTCTGAGCTCCCCAGTATAAAAAAGACATTGACATACTCGACAAGTCCAGTGAGGGACCACAAAGGTAATTACAAGACTCAAGCACATGGTGTTTGAGAAGAGTCTGACAAAAATTGATTTATTCAGTCTTAAGAAGAGAAGGTTAAAAAAGGAGCTTATCACTGTATCCCTGTACCTAGTAGAAGGGTAGACAGCAAACTGACCCGAACATTTCTGAGGTGTACAGTGATAGGGGAAGAGGCAATAGACACAAGTTATGGTGGCAGAAATTCTGATCAGATGTTAGAAAACAAATTTGCACAATGGGGATAATTAAATGCTGGAGCAGGTGCCTAGACGACTGTCATCCTGGATGATACTCAAACCCGACAGGACACAACCCTGCACAACCTCTCTCACAGTTGGGCCTTATTTCAACAAGTGACCTTCATAGGTCACTCCCAACATAAATTATTCAATGACTTTGTGAATAAGTTAATAAGAAGACACACCAGTACTAACACTTCCAAGGATAAAAGGTCCTTCCCCTTCTTATAGCCATTATTATATTGTGATTTTTTTCCCCTTTTTTTAATTTTTATCAGACCTAATTTAAATAAAGCATCTAACATCCTTTCCTGTTTCTGGAATTACTTATGCACTGTTTTGAAATGTCATCATTTAGTTTGGAAAGGCTCCACAACTGAGTTAACAACAAGCATAAAATACTATCTTTAAAGCAGTAAACGAGGAGTTTCCTTTCTGACAGCATTATTGTTAACAGCATTGGTGAGCGTAATTCCCCATGCACTGCTTTGACAATTTAGCCCATAAAGTTAGATGATGCTCATTTTACATTCTGACAGTTACACTTTGTATGAATCATGTAAGAATAAAAATTCAGCAAAATCAAAAGTGATGTCAGCCTATTAGGAAGAGTATAGAAGAAACTCTTGGAAGTGGTTCAGTTACCCAGTCTGAAACAGTACCTGAACTGCATTTAATGCTCATTGATGTCCTACAGGGCTGTCTGGCCTCTAGCAGATGGCTGAGAAAGTAAAGGCTCTCTTGCAAGTTCTGCCTCTTCTGTCAGCCCTGTAGGGTTTGTATTGAATACCATACAGACATCTATGTGTAAGCAATGCATTGTACATTTTGGCTGAGTGAACTGAGATATTTCTTAAATGACTTCAATAAAGTCTTTCAGATTTTATTGCTGAATCGCAAGAGACAAATTTGACTATTAGGTCGGTCATGGTTAAGGCGCAGACATGAAGTACTTCACATTTATTTCTAAGAGATTATATTTCTGTTAAAATCCTGAACAAACAGTGACCGTCATAAGCTGTGGTCCTCCTACCACTGAAACTTCAGGCCCACAGGGAAGTTAAGACTACCATTGTTCACCATATTAAAGTATTCATTTATTTATAACCAAAGATCAATTGTTATTTTAACTGCTGTGTCACTGGTTCCATATGTCATTTTAATAGTGTTTTTATCTCTACAGACCTTCCAGAATTCTCAGCTCTCAGAAGCCAAAACCAACACCTCTTCATACATGCAGGGCCCACTCCAAAGAATGCAGATGACTGTTGATTAACCTACTACTTTAAGTCCTGCTTGTTGCAATAATTTTGCCAGTGGTTAAAGGAATCAGTCTTACAATAGTATATATGAGAGCAAATCAAAGTACTGTTTTGCTCATGCTAATAAAGCCAAGTTATATTCCTTTAATATCAGACTTTTCCCTCCTCTTTATATCAATTAGCGTAATCCTGGCTCAAACACTAGTCTTATCTGCAATAGTTGTTTACCATGAATTACTGAGCATTAATGAATTAGTAATATTTAATCACTTCTACTGATGCACATACAAATATTTACAATCAGTACAATTGGCAAAAAAAATCTGGAGAAACAAAAATTTCGTATCTGAGTCAGCTATAACAATTCATGAATCCTTGTCAACTTCATTAAGTAGTTATGTTCAAAAGTCTTTTTAAAAATAAAAAAGAATTCCTTTGACATCCTCAAAATGTCAGTTTATTTTGAAATAACTCCCAATATGTAAAGGTTTAAAAAGTGTAATTTTTTTTGACCCAAATACACATATTTCTTAGAAAAACAAAAAAGAGCCAAAGTACTTCTCTCTACGTTGACCTATGACAACTATATTTCCAGCTGCTCAGTTAGACCACAAAACCAAAAAGGTCAATATTTGCATGACAATAATCATCTGCATAGCTAAATATATGCATAGCAGAAACATAAAATAACTTGCTCATTCTTGCCAAAATCTGCATAATTGCACAAATTTTGCAGCTTTTTTAGATGCATTTCCCATGATTTTATGAGCCACGATATTCATTATCCTGTATTGAGTAACCAGACTCATAATTTTTTCATGACTTTTTGCAGACACTTTGAAATATCAGAATCATATTCTGCCTACAAAGAAAGCAGTTGAATAAAATTGTGATCAAGCTATCCAGCTAAAGCCATACTTTCTCCTTCTTCAGTATAATAATTTTGCAGAACACTTCCTTGTCTCATACTGTAGTTACTTTGAGGTTTCATTGCAGATTTCCTATTTTTTCTTCGTGAAAAGTTATCACCATTGTGCATGAGATCTTATGATTCTTAGTGATAAATGGAAAACGCTTTTTTAATCTTCAAGGTGTTAGTATAAAGGACACTAATTTAGAAAAACGAGACCTTCAAAAGTCTTAAAGCAGATGAAAGAATGAACTTTATTTCCAAATCTATTAAATAAAAAAATAAAAAAATAAAAATTAACAAAAACACCTATGCCCACAAGATTTGCTTTTACAGGAGTTTGGCAGTTATTTCCCAAAAAGAAAAGAAAGAAATCAAACTCTACTACACAAGAGACTTTCAGCTCTTTCCATGTCTCTTTTTTGGTAAAGGACTGGTTTCAGAGTGTTAAGACTCTTACAAAAGATGAGATTAAATGACAGAAATATGACATCTTTCTGATGAATTTCCCTGCTGCAATAATTAAATAATGTAGAAATATTATTTAAAATTTTCTGCTGTTATTTGTTACAACAGCTTCCTTCTAAGCAAAGAAAAAAAGGAAAAAAAAAATGAAGAAGAAAAAAAAAGATAAATGCTTACTTACTTCTAAATGTATTGAGAATACTGGTGAATATCAATGTTCCTAAGAAGGAATGAATAAAAAACTGGGATGTTTCTAAACACAGTGAGATATCAACTGGGTCTACTGCTTTTGAAGCGAAGAACTTCCTGCGGCAAGCAAGTTTTATAAATATGAGGACATTATAAGAGATTATTAAATTAACTAGAACACTGAAAATCTTCCATCTTCCAGTCACCATATGGGATTCTGGTCCTGGCCCAAGTTACTTTCTGTTTAGAGCACCACAAATCATATTTTTGTAGTCCTGAAGTGTTGCTTTCAAGGACTAAGCTAGACTCACATAAGAACCAGCACAACCAATCCTTCTACATATTCTTGAACCCAGGAGTGATGAAACTGAGGTTCCAGTCGTTACTAAGGAAGATCCAAGAATGCACTATCAAGATCACAAAGGGCACTGTGGGTGCAGATTTTGAACTGAACGATTAGTTTCAATGAAATAATGGGATATTTTGCTGAAAAATTCATCTGTGGCTTTTAGCTTCAAGGCAAATAGAGAAAGTCAACCTCCAGTGGCACAAGGCAAATATCTTTAAGAAAGACTAAATTATGAGAAGTGATGTTAATTGATGTAAAAATACATCTCTGCTTAATAAAGAGCATATTTAATCTGTTATTATTTGCACTACCCTGACATCCAAAGATCCCATTCATTTCACAATGCCGGTATCCATTCACAGTGCAAGGCTATTAGCTTTTTACCAAAGACTAAGGATCAGCAAAGAATGGTAGGGTAAAGAAAAACAAAGGGAAAAATACGGGGCGTATGGAGTCAGTGGTTACATGGCAATGCAGTATAAAAGGATGTAGGCACAATTCTGCCATATTTCTTTAGTCCCAAGGGCTGAAGCCAAATCACTTAAGCATTAATAAAACCTTCATAGTACTCCATATATGATAATGAAAACAGGAGGTTATTAGTCCATCAAAGAACTGAATGCATCTCCACATGTTATTTATGTGGCGTGTGAGAATGTGCAGGTATGTCTGATTTTTTCTCTTCATGCAAATTCAACTACTTCACTCTCATGAACATTCATCCAGTACCACTTTCAATATGGTAGAGGTAGAAGTAATTTCAAATAATGTGTCACTGCAAGTGGAGGAATGAAACAAAGGAATAGGACCAGTATATTAAAAAGTCACACTAAATTTTTTTCTGCAGGGTGTTGGGGGTTTTTTTCTGTGAAATTCATAGCATAAATAGCATGGAATGGTATGAACTTCTTACTGTCAGTTGTTTTAGTGACTGAAATAAGTCACAAAAGTTTACTTTTGGAGTAAAATGTGAATCTCAAATTTATAACTGTAAATCTTTTTAAAGATGTCAATATTCTTTCCCTCATAGTGTTTGCATAAGATGTAGACAGTATGTAAAATTGTATATGGAGTTAAACATTAAATCTTAATTGTATCCTAGTTAAGAAGTATCCTCTGGCTTTAAAACCAAAACAAACCAAACCAGACCAAAAGCCAAAAACCAAGAAACAAAAAGAAAAAAAAAAAACCAAATTAAACCAAAACAAAACAGCTAATGTTCTTCAAGTATTTGCATGTTTAAAGAGGCTCCTGTACTTATTTTGCTTGAAAATCATGTTAGTGACACCTAGTTGCCTAATGTCAGAAATAAAAACAGTGAAATGCCATTCACAGTAAAATCCAATATTAGCAGACAATTCTATTCAACTATATAATATTTCTGTCTTGGATAAAAAAACATTTAATTTGATTGAACAGTGTTCATTTTGTCACTGCAGAGGCTGTATCTTCCACAGAGCTTCTCAATTATTTGTTGCAAGTCAATTAAGTTAGCTGAACATTATTCAACTTTGTTTCTGTTCTGTAATCCAAGTGATTTGAGGAGTGATTTCTCAAGTACACAAAATTTCACTTGGAGAAGGCAAATTGAAACCTTGGAATTCAGTGAGAATTTGGGGAGGAAGGAGCTGAAAGGTGATAATTGTCGCCGTGTTGCTGGTGTTAATCCTTTTGCATGTCTTAGAGAGATTTTTACTATTAATGAGACAACTGAGGTCATGCAAGAAGCTAACAAGGGATGAGATCACATGGGATTTACTGACCACAGACAGGGTAGGTTGGTTTTGCACATGTCCCTCAAGGTTCTTTGGAAGAGTTCCCCTACCTTCGTGCCGTGTTTTTAAACAGAGAAGATGCATAGCAAATGTCAGAAACAATTAGGTATGGATAGAGAAGACCACATGTTCAATTTTATTACTGTTACATAGATCTAAATGTTTCACAGTCAAGGGGGGGAGCCTAGAGGTTTACAGACCTCATAATTTCTTTGTGAAATCTGGAGAAGCTGTTGTTAATTATACAGCTGCTACCACAGCTATCTAGGTGTTTCTGAAGGGGAAAATGTAAGGGAAGGATAAGTAGAAAGAAATTTTATTATAAAAACAATAGAGATTTCTGAAAAAATACTTGTGGATATATTCTCCTTCAAAGGGCCAAAATCTCTATTCCTAAAATCAATGCTAAAAGTATGATCAGAAACAATGTTACAAGTGCTTAGAGGGCTTTTTGCCCAGCTCTGATCATTACTCATCTCTGGAGGGCCTGGCTCATCTTCTAGTGCACTTAACAAGATAAAAGAGAGAATGATTTATTCTACACACAGCTGTTAAATGAGAGCCTTTGATTCCAGTTTGAAACAATCTCAGAGACCATAACGTTCTTTTATTTTCTTTCTTGGTGTGCGACGTTTATTGTTTTCCCAGATGTGGCTGAGAGGTCGCCCAGTGAAATTTCCTGACCCTTTCTGATAACAGTTAAACACGTTGCTGATGGATCTCTGTTGTTTGCCGTAGTGGCTGCCGCTTACTGATTTTTCCACTTCTCTGTCTTGTATTTTGACATATCATTCAGAGCTCATGCGTGACAGCTTTTTTGTGTAAACATGTTGCATTATATATCATTTCCTTTCCTGAAGATGCAATGTAGAATTTTTCTGCTCACAGAAATACTTTTTCATTTGGCTTTAGAAACATCTGTCATCTCCTGCAGGATAATATACAGTACATCCACTTCGTACATCATTTCTCTTAGAACCACTTATTTCCTCCTTATTTTGCTTCCTTTCAGTTAGCATCCATCTTTTACTCACACCAAAGATAATAAATATCTTTTTCTCTCCCCTTTCTCCTTATCCGGTTGGCCTTCCCTTACATTGGGCTCTAAATGAAGTTGATGTTTCTCAGTATATTCTGTCCAGATCTCTTACAGGTTGGGTTTGATTTTTTTGACTATCTGTCATTTTCAGCTTTTGTCAGACATTTTAGTCTAACATTGAAGGAAATGAGAATAATCTTGCAGTTGGTGTACCGTATTAAAAGAACAATATGAGAATCTACCTTTTCACTCTAACTAGAATATTTACTGGTTCTTTCCTCTAAACCTCAAGTCTCTTAAACAAACACCTCTGTAGATATGTATTGAATATGTCATCATACATATGTATATTTATATACATGATTGTGTGCATGTATGCTATATACATATATACATATATGTATATATTGATTTGTATATAGAGTGGTGCGGGGAGAGAGAGAGAAACATTACTATCTGGCATAAACAGATTTTTAATAGTGTCTTTTAAGCATGAACTTTTTCATGAACTGAACAGCTGAACTATTCCTTTAATCCAGTGGGGTTAAATGTCACCCCTTTCTCAGAGACAGAAAAGTCTATATTTTGTCCCACCTAGGAAATCACAAGTACATCTTCATCAATTTTTTATATATATTATAATAAAATTTATGGCAGGGTTTTTTTATGAAAAGAAATATCTGGGATTATTTGAAATAAAATATGAATTAACTCTAAGAGACTGTTTTTCCCATAGTGAAAATACTGGTTGTCCCTAAATGTTTAAAGATTTGAGAAATTTATTTTGAAATTCATACAAATTTCTAAAAAAAAGGTTAATTTGTATAATAATTTCTTAATAGGATTGTTAGAAGAATGAGAAAATGTTTATGTGTAGTAATGTTAGTAATGAAATATGTACACTATTTATTATATAGATATAATTAGATATAATTAGATAGATATAATTAATATATATGTGTGTGTATATATATGTAATATCTATGTAATATCTATATATGTAATACATATATATACATGCAATATATATACAATGTATATTCTATTAACATATCTGTCTATATAACATAATTATGAAGACAGAAAATACATTTTTGTATATAATTATATTCATATATCATTCCCGCAATACATATAATTCCCGTCATGTCGGTAGACCAAAACTTACGATTCAGGATTAATGGACACTGTGCGTGTGTGTGTACTCAGGTATTATACGGGGTAGCAGTGATGCTGCCTCTGATTCCTCATCACCTGCTTTCTTTACTCAGACAGCTCTCTCTCTCCTAGGTTCCTCTTCTTTGTATTTCTGGCTGTGCAGCTTATCTCATCGTGGCAGTTATCTTATGATATTTTCCAATGTTAGTATAGTTAAGCAGCAGAGGGTTGTTTAAGATGTGGTTCACACTTTTTAAAACACACAAGCATTTGCCTAACAGTCATCGAAGCAATTCCTTAGAAAACTGAAGCAGAGAAGAACACACCCATGGCTGTAAGAAGAAACAAATATAAGCGACTTATTATTAATGAACTTTAAATTTCAAATAAATTTAGAAACAATTTTAAAAATTTCTTTAAAGATGATAATAGTTTAAAGAAAATAAGATTAAACTAGTTTAAAAAGACATGTTTAGTTTTATTGATAAAGGCTCTGATAGCACCGAAGGGATGTGTTTAAAATTAACTGAGTAGGAGGAATCAATTAAAAAAGCAACTTTCACTAGGAAATTATTATTTTACTGTAATGTTTGGGGTTTGTTTGTTGGGTTTTTTTCTGTATCAAGGTGAGGCCTAAGGGAAAATAAAAAATCTACAAGTAGGCAAGTTTATAACTGATTCATACTGCAGAGCAGAGTTATCTGTATATGTTGTCCAGTTCACTGCAAAATGGAAACGTTCCAGAAAAGTGCTCCAGCTATGACTCACCTCTCAAAGATGTTTTACACAGCAAGAGATTTAATGAGTTCATTCTCTTCAATATGAAGAAAAGAAGGTTAAGGCCTCGCTTGACCAGAAGCTACAAGCAAACACATGAGGAATAAATTTCTAAGAGTGGCCAGCTTTTTAATCTAGGAGAAAATGGTACAATAAGATCCACTGCCTGGAAAATGAAACTAGGGGATGAAAAATCAAACATGGGCAAGAATGTTTTACAGTAGGGACAATTTATCACTGTAACAGCTTATCTATGAACCTGGTAGGATCTCCGTTGCTTAAGCCTTTAAATTGAGACTACCTGTCATTAGAAAAGGTGCAATAGAGTTCAAATACTGGGTGTTTAAGAGACATATTACTAGCTTGCATAACACATGCATCCCATCCATCCTTAAAAATACATTCCATGCAGTAAGACATATAGGGGCGGAAGTTGTTATAATTAAATTTCTTAATGTATTTGTCATGTGAATGGTAAAACCCTTATATGCCAGTATAGCAACACTAGTAATGCAACTTCACGGTCTGCAAACCTTTAGCACACAGACAGGCAAAATACAGTTATTTTATTTACATGTATACCTTACGCATATACGCATATATATAAGATCCTCCATATGTCTCTAATGTGTATAAGTCATTTAAAAAGTGAATACATTTCTAATATACACAAAACCTGGACAAAGCAGGGACAAAAGTTGTATTAGGCATGTTAAATTTCTGTCACTGCAGTCCAAAAACCTTGTAAAAGAACCATGACTAACAGGAACATATTTAGTCTCCTTTTAAAACAGTTACCTTCAAAGTGTAATATGCTTTGTCAAAAAAAAGTCCTGTGGTGAAATTCATGCCACCTTGAAGTCAGTGATGAAATCAGGTTTGTGAGTTTATAAACCACAGTATCTTTTGTTGAACAAAGTGACAAAAGTTAGACAAAACAGGCAAGTTCTTCGTGGAGTCAGGATTTCATTGCTGCTGCAGCTGCTTCTTCCTTATAACATATGTGCTTACTTTTCTACAGTGTGACAAACTATTTCTTTGGGAATCAAGGAAAGGAAGAAAGTGAATTTGCCTACTTTGGTATTTTTTGTACGATCACCTCTTTCCCTTTCATCTCATCCTTTCCAAATACTGGTGCCTTTCTGGTTGTTAAGCAGCTAGAAGTTATGGGCACTTTTCAGTGCCCATATTAGTTGGGTATATATTTAACTGAAAGATTACTCTTCTTTAAATTGTTGGATTATTTGTACATGTTTCATACAACTAAATATAACTAAATGTATTTGATTGTAATGGAAAACTGAAGTCCAAAAGATTGGAGATAATCAGAACTGAGGTGATAGGAAGTACACCGCGGGCAAATATCTAAGTATTTTCGGGGTTGAAAACTATATCCAAAATTTTTGTTTGTTTGTCTGTTCATTTTTTTAACTGAACACTATTCAAGTTAAGTCAGTAGTCCGTTAGCACCACTTTTTATATTGTTTGGTGAGATGACACCATTACCTGAAGCTGACAGCCACAACCTGCTGCTTTGAAGTGTTCCTCTGCCTCCAGAGCATCAGCCGGAGCCGAGGATCAGCTCATAGAGATGTGGACAAGTTATTCTGTGGACACCAAAGAACTGCACTGGAAATTTCATTTTTCCCAGCTGCCTGCAAAAGCAGATCTTCTCAATTTGACCATTTAAGACAGTTGGAGGTAAATGGTGATAAATTCTTCTAATATGTCAATTGGTAAAGAACGGAGCAACTCACTGCAATAGGCCAGATGGCTCGATTCCTCCACAGCCATACTGAGTTTCCTATTTAATTACAAAATTTCTGTTTGAGCAATTCTATAGGGAATACTTACAAACTTCCAGTTAAAGCTATGCAGGTGTGCACCAGCTTTAGCAGGCTCAGAGCTTAAATCAAACAAGAACGTTGTGATAAGACAAATTGGGGAGATTGAGCACCGGGAGAATGATAGAGTGACATTGCATGACCCTCTATAAAATGTTACTTCTTAATATTTAAAAGAGTTTAAATAAATATTTAATGATTATAAATATAAACTAAACCAAAAACCTGTTTAGCTTTTTTTAAAAGCAGTTCACACTGTTTGTACTTGATAGGAACAGATAATAAGATCAATTACAAATCTTGTGTGAACAGGTGGCACTTAACTAGAAACCATTATAACTTTTAATATAAAGACAAAGGATCTCATGATCTGATTTAAAGATCACAATGAGATTCATCTCTATGATGATAAAATGAATATTAAATTAAGCAGGCTTATTATTTCAGCTCATGTAATGAAAACTTTTATTTATTACAAAAGTATTAAACGTAATTCCATTTAATTTGCCTGACTGGTAATCCCTTCCCACAGGACACTCTAAACAAAGCCTAGGAAACCAAATCACTGTTTTGCGCTAGCTTATAACTGAGAAATCCCCTTACAAATAAAGATACAATGCATGTATGGATAAGAATGGTAGATTTTAAACACAACATTTGCAAACTAAAAGACACAGGATCCTTTACAAATGCAAACAGCAGCTCTTGAGATATCAGAGCTGCTCAAATTAAACTGCAGAAATGTTAGAGTCACTTTAGAAAAGTGAGAAAGGAAAAACCTGCAGTCTGACTCAGCATTCTCCAGATCTGCTTTTCAACAGTTTTCATGCCTGATCAGTGTGAAGAAACAGCTTCATTAAAATAGCTACCCTTTTCCTAATGGCCAAATTAAAGAGGCTGGAAAATAGAATCAATCTGAAATTTTTTCCTTTCATTGTTTTACTACAGACCACCATGTCAGGGACTGATGCACTAAAGACATGCAAGGTGTAGCAAATCTACAGCTGTATCCATCTGTTTATTTTGACAGTGCTAGACATCTGTTCATTTCTCAGAACAAAACGGGGGGGAGGGGGCCGATGGGAGAAAGTGAGTGACTACAGTTCAGAAATCGTCTACCTATTGTTTTGCACTCCAAAGGAAAAAAAAAAACGAGTGGAGGAAAATTATAATCTGATCTATTTATTTCTTTCCACAGGAAATTAAATCTAAATGTGTCGATGTAGTGTTTCTTTGTACAATAACTAAATGAAAATATTTGCAGTTTAAAGATTGATTCTTTAAGAGTTTTTTTACGTAAAATAAAAATAAAGTTTCACAAGGTTTTCCATAATTCATCATCCATCATTATTTATATTCTATTAATTACTCTAATAAAAATTCCTAACATATAAATTGGTAGTATGAAGGCAAAGGAAAAATTCAGATTTGTCTTGAGACCTTCTCTCCAGAGAAAACTTTGTTTTGAAAAGTATATTTCACTTTCCCTTAAGAATATATCCCTTTGAGAGTGCTCGGAGGGTTGTAGTTACCATTGAATTACATGCTTGGAGTTTGTCTTTAAAAATCTGGTTTTTCCACTGGAATATTTATTTCTACCATGTACTATTATTATGAATACTGGACAGTTCCTTCCTATAAAGTTATATACAGAAAATTTGAATGAAATTTTGTTTCTAGCCCGCAGGAGTTCAGCGAGAGTTTTTGAGAAGGAAGAATAACAGTCCTTCTGGTACAAGAACAACACGATGTTTTGCAGTAGGTATAATAAATCTAGCTAATAGCCAAAATGTATGTTCTGGAGTAAAGTCTTTCTAAACGCAACTGTCCTATATGAATGGATACAGTGTTTTGTTATGGTTTGTCCCATCTTCTTGCTAAGAAATTTAAGACTGATTTGTTTTGAATATTCTACACAAAACTAACACTCTACAATAAAATTATAAGATCCATTTGCTTACATGACTTATTTTGGAGGTTGCCTCAGTGACTTTGTTAAAATGTATGTTAGAATGAATATTTGAGAGACAAAAATACGTTTACCATTACAGAAAAATGCAAATAGGAAGCTTACTGACACTCTGCAGAGGGAACATCAAGCCTTTCTTTCCTGGTTTCTATTTTCTTTAAGTTTTAAAAATTACATGTAAACACCACGGCCAGTGGTTTTCTTCTCCCAAACCAGAAGAATAGGGCTTTCTTTTATTTCTCTAATAATTTATTTATTTATGTATTTATGTATTTATTTATTATTATTATTATTATTATTATTATTATTATTATTATTATTATTCCACCTGGTTTTGATTTTGTAACTTGGAAGTGGTTTTCTAATGACAATCTTCCCTTAAGGTTAATATTTTATTGTTTAAAATAATTGCAGCAATAAACCATGTAACACTGATTTAAATATCTGAAGATATTTTCACTTAAGTCTACAAAAAAGAGACAGCAAAAAAATGTTGCAGTGCAGGAATAAGATTCTATTATCAGGCCTGGGAGTTACTTGGTTTCTGATCTTAAGCACAATACTTCCATTTCTCTTTGTCTCTCTTGGGCTTACGGCAGAATGAAGATATTTGAAAAGGTCATTTTTTGTTTTGTTTTGGGTTTGTTGTTTTGGGTTTTTTTGTAAATGCTTCAAATCTTTATTAACTTATTCAATTATCCAATATATGTAAGTCCTTATACAGATTTGGATTTGCACTAATGTGGTTGAGGTTTTTTTCAAAAGCAGAGACATTCTTAACACAACACTGAACACATATCCTTTTCCCCTTTCCAGTAAGAAAATATTTCAAACACTGTAAAGCAGTGTACATTGTACTATGAAAAGGTGGGGAAATAATTTTAATTACTTGATATCACAGTACTTAACTACTAATAGAAAAATTAGATTAGCCCATAATAGATAAACTGGCATTGCCAGGACAAAGCTACCAATATATTTGGAACATTTCCTGGATTATTCTTTTTTAATGAAAAATATCAGTTCTCCATTTTTTGAAAGAAAGTACAGAGAGCATGACTTTTCTATAAAATTAGCTAAATGAAATCCAGATGTCTTACATTCAAAATAGTCTTATTTAATACTTTGTTTTCTGCTTGGAACCTCAATGACTTTGTAAAGGTGGATTGCAGGACCAAGCTATAACTCACCAAAATATTTAGACTAAAACCTACACAAGGTAAAATGAATCCATTTCTAAAACCCCACTGATTATTTTTTTTCAGAATCATCAACAAAGAATATGGCAAATTCTTAGAAATAATAGTTCTACTTGCTCTAAATTAGCATCTTTTAAAAAATAACGAATGCCATTCTTATTTTCTCCTAATATTTCTTGACATATATCTGGTAGAATAGTCAAAATAATATTTTTTGCTTATTTCTACATATTGCTACATTTCTTTAAAACACAAATAATGCAATATTACAGCTATAGTACCTAGTTACTTGAACAGAAGCAAATTGTTTGTTCCATAAAATCTTTTAAGATTCTGAGATCTATGCCTCTTAAAAGCTTTCCTAACGGTGGATTTATGCTTTGGAAGACATTTTATAGTGTAGTGTACTTACTACTTACAACTTATATTTTACTGTATATTTGATTCATCCTGCTTTAGAATATCATTGGTAATAACATTTGCTTCATAAATTTATACAGGATCCTAACAGCAAAAACATAATTAGGCAGTAACAAAGCAATCCCATATCCTTAGCAAAGTCCTTTGACAAATCACGTACACAGTGCTTTACCTTATTTCCCTATTCATTAATTTTATTCACAGTAATCAAAATCTAGGTCATCATAAGATATTTGCCTAAGGATAATTTTTTTACTTTCCTATCTTTTTTGAAGATCTTTAATTCAGTATTTTCTGCCTCCAGAGATCTGAATTAAATGTCCATTTTCCCCAGCATCCTGTGACCTGCATTTATGTTCACCAGCACTCTAAGTAAGAGATTTGTGCTCCAGACTGCTGGTTCCAAGCAGAAGTGGAGATCCTGCTAAAATTTAAAAGACAATTGCATGCACTCAAGAAATCTACAAAAATTTTAAAAGAATGATTCTCATTTGGAATTATAACTTTAAGTAGCAAAAGATTTAACAAATAAAGGCTTCTAGCCTATGTTCTTCCAACAGAAAGAAAAAATAACCTTAACAAACAAACAAAACAAAAATCAATTTATTTGAAGATACTATGTCCAGTCAGGGCAGCATAATACATTTCATGGCATTATAGAACACTACTGGGGAAATATTGGTAAAAAACCACAGAAAATTTGACTCCTTTTTTGTTTGCTTGACATGAGATTCACTAGACTCTGTGCCTTCAGGCAGCTGTTCTCCCCCTCCCCACCTCTGAGCTTCATATTCATTCATACCATAAAATAAGCTTTTAGAATTTTCCTCTTGTTATAAATGCAGACTTTTCTGTAGAACACCTCAAACAAGTTATGAGTAAGTCCTGGGAAGATTTCTTATATAGTAACTGCCTACACTCAGCTACATCATCTGACCCTTGCTAGCTTCTTGCCAACACAAACATACACAAATTTTTCAGAACCTCCAATAGCATTTTGTCTGTCCCTATGATACTTGACCATGCAAACCTGTAGTCAATGAGATTTGTGACTAAGGATTTCCAAGATCCAAGCTTTATTCATTTCTATTCAGAAAAGAAAAATGCTTCCTCCTGTATTAAGCAATTTAACCTATTTTGGTCTTTAATATCAGGTAGTTAAGTAACTCCGTAGATTGTTTTGATGACATAATGAGGACAACACAGTGGGTGAGAAAATAAACCAATTTCATTTGATATCTTGGTTTCCACTAATTAAACTGGTTCTGTTCTTGGATGTTCCAAACCACAATATTATTATTTCTTTAGGAATTAATGACCAGCATATATGAACAAAACAAACCTTTAAAACATGTGCAGCACTTTTGGAGCAGGATAAATAATCAGAATCATGATGTTACCTATTTCTTTAGGAGAGAAACCTATTTCCACTGTACATTAAATGTGAAAAAGCTTTCAGAAGGATACTTTTCTATCATAGTTATATCCTATAAAAGTGAGACAAGTACATTCTTTACATGGTAATTTAAATTTCTCTTTTTAAAGGCAAAGGTTCAATGCCTGTCTTAAGCAAGAAAATCAGAAACACAAAAGAGCTCATAGATCATCTTCCCCATAGAACACAAATGATTCCTTCTGGAAAACTGATTGCTTTCCTTGATTGTTTTTTCACTTGTTTTACAGTGATCAAACTGATGGGAGGACTTCATTTCAAAGCCTGTTCTACAGTATTAGAAAGTGCTAAGAGAAGTTTCTTAATAATCAGGTTAAATTTTCTAACTTTCTGTGTCAATTTTCTATTTTTTTCTGTTACTATTACTGTTGCTTTAAACTGTTCTTTCCTCGTGTTCACAGCATCTATATATATACAGACTATTATAATTAGTTAATATAATAATATTACTCATTCTATACTGGTAGTATATTGAAGGTCCTCTCTGTGAGCACAGGAGAAACACTATACACTAGAAATTTCACTGTAGAAAACTTACTTTACAATATAAATTGGGCAACAGATCTCGGACTTATCTTCACACACGGGTAAGTCTGTTCAGTGTGGGTCTGGCATGGCTCTGTGCCAAGATGACGAGGAAGAGACTGTATTGATTACACATTGCAGAGGATTTTCCTTTCAGCAGAAAAAGGGCAAGCAAATTTCACTTTCATCCCATAATGGTCGTGAAGTTGGTGATTTTTAATGGGACCAACTTAAAGCGTATCAACACCTATATTCTTATTTTGATCCAGGGTCGGAGTTCACCTTCATTAAACTTAGGCAAGCTTTTAATGCAAAGAAGCCGTCAGCTTTCTCTCCTGTTTAGCCATGACAGGCAGAAAGCAATGGAATAAATGCGTATAGCCTAGAGAAGTCAGGCTTACAAGAAATACAGTCTGGTATTTCTCAGTACCGCTGCAATGGCTGTGCCTAACCTGACAGAGCAAGTAGCTAAGAGGAGCAGGGACCGCATGATTTTCTGTGTAAAGGAAACTGATCCATATGGTATAATCCAAATTGTCTTAAAGGCTTTTTCAAAAAAGCACACATTGAAGAGAGTAGATTCAGATTAGGTATTAGGAAGAAATTTTTCACTATGAGGGTGGTGAGGCACTGGAACAGGTTGCCCAGGGAAGCTGTGGATGCCCCATCCCTGGAAGTGTTCAAGGCCAGGCTGGATGGGGCTTTGAGCAACCTGGTCTAGTGGGAGGTGTCCCTGCCCATGACAGGGGGGTTGGAACTAGGTGATCTTTAAGTCCCTTCCAACCTAAACCATGCTATGATTCTATGATACTATGATATTAAATTTGTAATTTATGCTCTGTGATCAGAACCATTTCAGATTCAGCAGCAGCAGAAATAAACACAGTTTTAATGTAAACAAGGGTGTTTTTAACAATGTTTAACAATGTAATCTACACCGTTATTTAATAGCTATTGGTGAGGTGTATGATGCCCACACAAAGTTTATTTTTATAACAGTTTTAAGTCCAGATTCAGTACTGTTTATATGCAATCTTGTGTCCAGGTTACTTCAATAGACTTAGATGTCTGTTGGGTTCAAACAATAGAATTAGGCCATTGTTTTTAAGCACCTGAGTGGAAAACTCCAAGAAATAGATGGCTTGGCATTGGGTGATTGCAATTGAAAGGAAGGAGCAGTGTGAGACTGAATAGCCTGCTATCATTTTGCAAAACATTCCACTCCGCTCCAAAGATACATTAGGAGAAAACAGGAAAACAGCTTTCCCTTCCATATAAATATACTGGAGCCAAAAAGATGTTTGAAAACTATGGTGGGATACATAATTTTTAATTTTTTTTTAACAAGTGAGGACTCCAAAATTGCAGTATTTTTCACACATTATGGGTCTAAATCCTAGTGAATTCAGTGAGCACTAGAAAAAATACATGAATTGCTGAAGGAGTTCAGAGAAAGGACAATCTGAACTGCAAAACCCATGAGAAATCTCAGCATACACATTCTTAGAGACCAGAAGCCCTTAACAGGCCTGTATTTATTTCTTCTTTTTAAAAATGTGACTGCACAATGTGTCTGAGATAGAAATCAGACTACAGCCGATGTGGTAAAATGTAGAACATGCAAACACTGATGTTTTCATAAGATAAAGAATGAAAACATTAAAGCACATCTTTACAGAAATGTAAACCATATCTGAATGATTTGCACACCTAATACAAAGACGGACCACATTTTAAGGGATTGTTCTTGGTCTTGTTTAAGCTAAGAGTTAAATAACAGCTAATTTCAGTAACAGCAGATTTAACCACAAAGGAAAAATTCTTAAACTTGTCTAGTTAGTGGAATTTGAATCCACATTTTGTCACCAAAATATGATGCACTTTTTTGAGAACTACAGCAATGGATCACAGCAGTGTTTTAGACAACACAATGACTTTTAAGTTTAAATCTTTAGGGATGCAAACATAAAAATATGGCACCTTTTTGTAAAAAATATTTTAATTTGTGCTGGGCACTTAAAATTAAATGAAATCTGAATTCATGAATAAATTCCTTCTATCTTGCTTTATTACATGACAGCTGGGCATTTGAATCTGGTTACTCTAGAGAGTTAAAATTGAACAAAAACTACTTTTAAACTGCACATTTAAAAATTATTCTTTCACTAGATTTTCCCACAGTGTTTCCCAGTAATATAGCTGATATGGAAGATATACAGCTTGCTAGTCCCATATCTGCATGAACAATAAAGTTGCACAAGACACAGATCAATTTCTTTGTGCAGAAGCTGGAGGGACTCAAAAAGCAGGTGAGTAAAGCACATAAGCTGAAGTGAATACATCACAAAGATAAGTATTGACAGAAGAAACAAGGTTAAGATTGGCTACAACATTTATGAAAAAAAGAGAAAGAATAATAAAATACTGTGGCAATGGTAAAAAGAAACATCAGAAAAGAACTTACCTATAGTAATACTTACATTATACCAACATACGGGTCATATGTACTTATCTTTTCAGTATTACTGGATGCTGAGTCTGAAAAGGGGCCAGTTACAGATACTAGTGTGAAAAGCTACCAAAAGACAAGAAGAGACAGAGGTAAATGTTCTTTTTAGTTGTGGGGATACAAAGAATGAGAAATTAGTGATTATGGCCCCAAAAGAAAATAGCACCCTGATTCTTCTCATTGTCGGAAAATAAAGGTGAGGAAAACTTTAAAAAAATTAACTACAGAGATGATGACCTGATCATCACACATTCTTGAAATCTGTCTGGTTTCCATACATTAGTATAAACACTTTCAGATGAAGGGGATGGTTTTTTATAAGTCTATCCCATACCTATCTGAACTGTGCCTCATTCCTGACCTGGGATGTTGGATTCCAGAAGAGCCAAAATAGAACAGGAATGGGATAGAAAACAATAGCATAGCATAGCATAGAATAGAATAGCTTCAGCTGAGAGGGACCTGCAATGATCATCTAGTCCAACTACCTAACCACTTCAGGGCTCACCAAAAGTTAAAACATATTGTGAAGGGCATTGTCTAAATGTCTCTTGTTAAGGCTCTGACGCACATGGCATTGACCACATCTCTAGGATACCTGTTCCAGTGTTTGATCACTCTCTTATAAAGAAATGCTTCCTAATGTCAAGTGTGAACTTCCCCTGATGTAGCTTTGAACTGTTCCCACACATCTCATCACTGGATCCAAGGGAGATCAGCACCTCCTTCTCCTCTTCGCCTCCTCAGGAAGCTGTAGACAACCTCTGCCTCCTTCTCTCCAAACTAGACAAACCATGAGTCCTCAGCTGCTTCTCACAGGATATGTCTTCCAGCCCTTCCACCAGCTTTGTTGCCCTCCTCTGGACACATTCAAGTACCTTCACATCCTTCTTAAATTGTGGGCCCAGAACTGCACACAGTACTTAAGGTGAGGTCACACCATTTCTAAATACAGTGCGATAATCCCCTCTTTTCACCTGTTGGTTATGCTGTGTGTGATGCACTCCTAGAGGCATTTTGCCCTCTTGGATGCCAGGGCACACTGCTGACTCATACTGACCCTGCTGTCAACCAGCACCCCAGATCCCTTTCTGCAGGACTGCTCTTCAGCCACTCCTCTCCCAATTTATTCTTGTCCCTGGCATTCCTCTATCCCAGGTGCAGAATTCGGCATTTGTTCTTGTTAAATTTCATCCCATTGATGATTATCCAATGCTCCAATCTACTTAGACCCCTCTGCAAGCCCTCTTGTCCCTTAAGACAGTCAACAGCACCTCCTGGTTTGGTATTGTCAGCAAATTTAGTAATGGTGCATTCAACTCCAGCATCCAGATCACTGATAAACCTGTTGAACACAACTGGTCCTAAAATTGAGCTATGGGTGACCTGAGAAAGAAAAAAAAATGGGTATCATTTAGCCATAGACAACATAAGCTCAAAACATGTTAAACAAAAAGGTGCTTCTTAATGGGAGTATAGACTATTTTTTCCACAAAGAAAGCACAAGGAGGTGGAAGACAGGGCAAGGGAAACTCTAGAGGACCAACTTCAGCAGCAGGAGGTAGCAAGCCTGCTCTTTGTGGCAGCTTCTTTCAGCTTCTACTCATTCCATTGACCTTCACCATAGGAGGGAAGAACATAAGGGAGTCCATGGACAAATGGGAATATGCCAAATGTAATATAAAAGGACCTCAGAAAAGCATTTGATACAGTGCCTGAGGAAATCTGGCTTCAAAGAATAAGTTGGAGCCATTTGGATGTGAACCAATCTTCTCTGAACTGAAAATTGCCTGAAGGGCAAGGCAGAAGAGTACAAGAGAAATAGAAGTGGTTGTGCTGCCTGGTCTGTGAAAGTAGTACATTTTCTAAAGTCTCCTATGCCATTAAATTAGGAATTACAATTACAGGAAAAGAAATAATACCAATGAAAGGAGAAGGAGAGGTAGAAAATGTCAAACATTAAAGAAGGCCACACAGAAATATATTCTGAAGTGCATCTACTTTAAGACCAGCGATTAAAATCAATCATTGCTCACCAGTTTACTGAAATGTATTTTCAGCCGTGTATGATGCCAAAAATTTCTTTCAACATCGTGTCACAGATAAACTGATACACCAACCTTTTTTCTGCATGTGAATGACTAAGGCAAAGACACTAATTACTCGACCTTGCATCCAAGTTAAATATGTATCAAGCATAATCTCTAGAGAAAGATGGACATGATGCAAAAAAAGTGCATGCAAAACAGTTATCACCACTATATTCAAGAGTAGTGTATTGGTGGGCATGGTAAGTAAAAAGTAAACAACAGATTAGGAAATGGCAGGCAGCCACCAGCTTACATGGTACATTCTGTTTGATTAAGGTACACAAAATTTGACCAAAAGAATTCGTTGAAAGAAAATGACAAATAGAGTATGCTCTGACTCCCCAGAAGCAGCAAATCAGAACACAGTATGCTCAGCTAGACTTGTGAGATATGGTTCCAAATCAAGGGAATACCTGCAGTATTTTTCAGTAGTCTGTAAAAAGTCAGTGTTAATCCTGGTATCTGCATATGAATGATAATTTATTTAGTTACCTTCCATTTGGGCCTACTCGAGTCACAAAATTGTTCCAGATTAAAGCTGTGATTTTACACTGATTGAACTAAACAATGTAAAATGGACAGCAACTGTGTTTAATGTTTTGTGTAGGATTTACTTCAAAAAGTTTACACGCACAAGTGAAATGAATGCAGTCAATTTAAACCATTTTAAACCATAAGAAAACCCGTTAGTTTCTTGCATGCTTCTGTTACCTAAACTAGTATTGTCCAATCTTTTTCAGCTGGACAATTTCAATTTGAATTTTACTGTTGTTCTCAAGCAAACAGAACTGTGCCTGTATTGTAAGAAATAATTCTTAGTTGTTAAAACTCTGTCCCACTAAAATCATTGTTTGTCAAATACTACTCAAAAATTATTTTTTTAATTAAGAATTCACTAGTCTCTCCTGATCAGATGTCAGCTGATGCCATTCTCATTCTTTTTGTTCACCCTACCAAACACATAACTAATGTTAAGATTAGCATCAGACCAGCATTCTAAAACACTTTCATATGAAATTGATATTCTTAGAAACTTCTTTGTGATTTGGAAGAAAGAAGTCTGTTTCCACACATGAATCTAAACATATTTCTCCTGTAGTCATTTTGTTCATTTGGGCAAAATTCTTTCCCATAACTTTGGTTAACTGTTCTTGAAGTGCCACCCCACACTGAAATGAAAGCTGCAATTTCATGTCACATTTAAGCTGATATTATATTTTTTTCCCAGAGTTAAGTTAGTGAAAAACTTACCTTACTGAGAAGTGGGCTCAGACGAGTGACAATGCACAGAAGAGGGAATGAGAACACAGGCTGGTACATAAAAATGTCTCTTGGGGACTATAAACCATTTTATTATTTTAGCTGTAACATCAAGCCTATCCTGCATGTACTCTTGAGTCCTTTTGAAGGACAAGACTCACATAAGCATGAGTGCCCCCTGGCTCTAGCTCATGGATGCCATCATGAAGAAAACACTGGTCACGACTGGTGAATTTCATCTTGTAATATTGAGACTACTCCTGCAGTACAGCATAGATACTGCAGAAGAACTATGTTATAACTACTTGCCACCATCAGCGTGCTTAGAAAGATTCATTCTTCTTTTTGTTAATTTTAATCATAATTCTTCAATAAATCAATGTTATTCATAAATAGTTTTCATGAGCAAACTACATATTTCTTGAAATAATCCATATTTAAAAATTTATTTGAGCTGTTTCATCAACCTCTTAGACTGCCTTTTTTGTTTTTCTGAATACTACAGCAAGCTATAAAAAGAACACTGACTACAGAAATTTGTGGACATTTGGGCTGTTAGTGTTATAATTTCTTCTTGTATTTTTTACTAGTCAATAATTCAATGCGGTTCAATTTTGAGTTCAAAAGTTTTTTTAATATGTTACTAGGTCATATACACTGATTTTCTGTATGTGACCTGAGTCCTAGAGTTTTGTGTAGGTACTGCTCTTTAGACCCTCCATTACTTACTTGCCTTAAGCTCACGTTGCCCAGAGAGATTGTTGAGGCCCTATCCCTGGCGGTGTTCAAGGCCAGGCTGGACGTGGCCTTGGGCAACCTGGTGTAGTGGGAGGTGTCCCTGCCCATGGCAGGGGGGTTGGACTAGATGATCTTCAAGGTCCTTTCCAACCTAAACCATTCTATGATTCTATGATTTCATGGAGTTTGGGGGATTTGGTGACACCAGTAGCTGCTGAATCCATATCTGACTGTTTGTTCTTACACGTAAATATTCTTGATCTTAAACATGTGCATCTTCTTCTTAATATACTGTTGTGTGTTAACCCTGTTGCAGATAAGCACCAACCACACAGTCGCTCATTTACTTCTGTCCCCCAGTGTAATGTAGGAAGAGGAAAGGAAGAATAAAAAAAACCCAAACAAACAAGCAAATAAAGAAACACCTATTTAATAAGCGAATGGTGAGTGGAAGAAGAAGGACTAAAACAAAACAAAACAAGTGATGCAAAAGCAATCACTCACCACCTCCCTTGGGCAGACCGATGCCCAGCCAAAAGATGGTTTACCCCCTGAAGTCCCCTCTGTGCCCTTTTAATGCTGAGCATGAAGTTATATGGTATGGAATATCTCTTTGGTTAGTTGGGATCATCTGCCCAGTTATGTCCCTCTCCCTGCACGCTGCGCACCCTCTCCCTGCCAATCTATTCACTGCGGGGGGGCAGAGTGAGAAACCAAGAAGGCCTTGATGCTCTGCAAATGCTGTTCAGCAAAAGATAAGATATTAGTGTATTATAAGTACTGTTTTGGTCAAAAACCTAAAACACAGCACCATATGAGCTGCTGTGAAGGAAATTAACTCCATCCTAGCCAGGCCCAGTACATATACCTAAATGCACCCTACATTTTAAAATAGGCAACATCATCTCACTTGCTCAAGGAAATAAAAGATGTGACTTCTTAATATAAGTGTGACATCTTAATATAAAAATAAAATACATTAGCTGTACAGTAGTTTGTAAATTCTCCTTATGAATTATTACTATGAAGTTGTTATTTTTCCTCTTCATTGTAGTAAATGCCTTTTTTGAAGGATAAATTAGGACATATAGACAGCTGATTATAACACAGAGCTGAGATAAATACTTTGTAGGTATAACTTATGCATAGGAAAGGACAGTCATATTGCAGCTCTGGTTCCTTCAAGCAATACATTCTGGTGCTTCCTGTCAATGCAGAAGTGTATCTTTTGCAAATTTTCTTGAGAGGGTGTTTCAGAGCAACGTTCTTGTGGTAAAATCAGAAATATGTTTTCAGCACGTATTATCCTTTTCAGACATTGTAAGCCAACCCAGATTTAAACTTCAGTCTTCCATTTTACACCAGATTCATAACCGAGTGATGTTCTATAATATTTCTTTTGAGTGCAGGTTCAAAAACAGGTTTCACTTTTACACCTAAGTTGAAGGAAATCAGTGCAAACACTGCTGTGGTATTGGACTGCATGAGCTTGCTTATAACCCAGCCCTTACAACTGCAGTGCACACTGAATAAATCCTTGCTGCTTTTCTTTAAATGACAAAGCAGCTTTATAATAATCTTTGCTTTTAACATCCCACCTTCATCAGGTTTTATTTTAATTGCTTCATTAAAATATTTCAAAGTCCATCTGAGAATCTCATCTGCTCACCCTTAGAACTTCTTTCAGAGAAAACCAATTCATTTCCCTTCTGATTTCCTGTCATGAGAGTGAATTATGTAAATGGGATGAAAAAATAATTGATTGCAAAGCTGCAAACTGGAGGGAATTTGTGGAGAACACAGACTGGGAATATCTGAGGGACATGAAATAATAGTGACTGCAGGGATAAACAGAGACAAGGAATAAAGACAGGGTTCAGTTTCCATTAGTGGGTTAATCTTCAGCATGTACTTTGCATTTATACAACTTCCATGTTTGGGAAGGAGGGACAAAATTCAGGGAACTTTAATCAAGAGTGCAAAAATAAATAATTTTCTGTTTAATTAAAAAAAAATGTAATGTTTAATTATCCGGATTTATTTACCTTTTTGAAAAACAACTTCTAATAATTAACTGCAGTAAATACTGAAGTTATTTATAATGTCTTCAAATATCGCTGATTTATCTGATTTAATGTATGAAAAACAAATAAAAAGTAGTCCTAATATGCTGCAAAAGGTCTGAAAGATGGTTAAAAGGACTGTGTTTTTACAAACCATTCATAATCAACTATTACTATGTATTTAAACGGGTAGTAACTGGTAATCAGTGAGCAGTTTGAGACAGTAGCTGTTACCCAGCCAGTCTGAAATGAATATTCTGAAATTAATATTCTGAAATTCCAAACACTAATCTAAAACTTGATTTTGACTGGAAAACACCTATACATTTTGGATGGTAAGCACTGAAACTATACTAGCAAAAAGCTTTAGTCAGAAAAAGAATAATTTTATTCTTGTTTGCAAATAAAAGGTGCCATACAAATTTAATGAAACAGATACTTGTTGAAATACGTGGGGTTATTTGAGGGATTGCAAAAATATACATTAATTTATGACAAATAGTAGTTTTTTCTCTGATTTCTTTTCTATCTTATTAATAAAAGTGGAGCGTAAACTACTAAATCACCATGCCTTATTGCTTAATACATTTAGATGTATCTAATGTGCAAATAAATTGTGTATATATATAAGATGATTACAGAACTGTTGCTTCCTCTTCTTATCTACATTTTCATTCTTTGCATTCCCACTGACTCCACAATAACTGATAATGTCAATCTATCTCTCACTTAAGGATTTTGTTGATTTGTTTAATTGGAATAAAACTTTTACAAAAATTTGAGATTTATATTGTTCTCTGAGAATGGTTTGGCATGGAATTTGTTTAATCTGGTTAGTAGAGAAATTCCAGGCAGAAGTTCTCCGCTGAGAAAGTTACACCTAAAGGAATTTCCTATAAAAATAACTCAGTCATCCACATACCAAGACTAGTTTGTTTTAATAAGCACAAAACTGAGATGTACGGTTCCTTATTGATTATGCTGTAGCTTCTGGATAAGATTTGAGGGATTATTAATACAATTTCTTTGTTATTGAGTCATGTCTCTCATGTATACAGTTACAAATGGACACTGTCAATTGCAGTTTTATGTCCTGTCTCTTAACAAAGTTCATGAGCACTTTTCTATTCTGAGACCATAACGACAATCATTTTTCCTGGAAGCAAACTAATTCAGATTGACTGAGTCTTTATGTGAAATGCAGAGCTAGTAGTTAAGGAAAAGGAAAAAAAAAAAAAAAAGCATTCATTCTAAGATTCCAACCCTGGTTTTGTGTTTTATTACATTATTCTTTAATAGTTAAACAATCTATGGGTGTAATAATCCTTACCAAGGGGACTGAGACACGCAGTTATTCTATTTCTTGCTTGTTCTTTTACTGACCCTACAGGACTTCAATTACTTGTGGTACCACTGCATGAAATAAACAAACAGGTTGTTTATTTCCTAATGATTTTTTTTTATTATGCCTAATTTATTTGCCTAATGATTAAATGCATTTTTGGGAAGCAAAGAGTAGGTTTCTATCTTCTTGTGCATCTAATCTCTTACTGACAGGGAGATAACTTGACTTACAGAGCTGTTGCACGCATGGGGACAGGAACACTATTTCCACCTGACCGTTTCAGCAGCTACTGAACATGACATATGTTAAATATGTTCTGCATGTGACCATCCCTGTACGAGCATTAGGCATAAGGACCCCTTGCTTTATGGATTATAGTGTCTGCTGGAATAAGAATGGCTCCAAGGGCCTTTATGAAGTTGACGCAGATGGAGATGAAAGAGCAGAATTTAGGATTCCTTAAAGGTCTCATGACTAAAATTTGGGTCTTGGTCATCTAAATGATAAGTTCTGGAGTCTATGTCACATACTGTGGCATATAGGTGCCACCTGATTCTCACTTCATATGGCTTAGTCCTTAGTCTCAAGGCAGAGTGGAAAAGTCAATCATCTGTGCTATTCAGTTTATGTTATATTAATAAATTTTTATGTTAAATGGGAGATATCCAACTGAATTAAAACAAACGGATACATGAGCTTTTAATTTCCATCTTTGGGAGTATTTTAACCGTAATTCTAATTTTATTGGTAAATTTGCTATATAATACCCACTTGTCTGTTTTTCTTTCCAAAGCATCAGAGATTCGCTGGTAGATATCCTTCCCCATCTAAAATTAGGAGCTCTAATTATAGCATCTACATCTTTGATGAGAAAAGGTCTTTTTAACTGAGTGCTAATTATGATTAATTTATTCATTGATGCTGCTATCATTTATACTTCAATGCACCTGTTAAAATGGCAATAAACATTCAAACATATATCTTTTTATTCATTTTCTTTATTTAGCTGAATAAAAAATATTTTTGTAATCAGTAATCATATTTTTTATTTATAGCATTCTTAATGAGAAATAATATGACAGTATTTTTTTCAATACTGAGACAATCTGGAAAGCACCAGGAGATATAAATTTGCAAGTGCAGAAGGACAAATATTGTAAATATACACCAGTTGCAGACAGGCAGCTGCCATCTTTTGGCTATGCAAATTATCAGTATGGAAATAGCAAAACTTTAAAAAAAATCCCCAACATCTTTTTGAAATGGATTTTAGATGGATGAAATATGTATTTACCCTATTCTTTCATGCATTACCATTTCACCACATGTATAAACTTATTGCCTAGGTAGAAAGACACTATGGCACAGATACCCATCTGTCCAACATGTGCAACAAGACAGACATCAGTTGTGAGAAAGACTTTATTAAAAAAAATCACTCCTTGTTACTCTTTAGGGCTGCGTCATAATTACCTACAGTGAACCCACACAGAGTTGAAAGGGGAATAAGATCTGGCCAAATAGGTGCACACTTTTGCCTAAGCATCTTCACAAAAGCTAAGCCAGGGTTCACACGGTTTTTGGGGATGACCAAGGCCTCAGCTGACTCTTAGTCCTGCCAACCAATTTAGGCAGGCCTCTGCAATCCCAAGACTTTCATTTATCCAAAGGTCCTTGGTGTGGAAAACTGCAGACTTTTTCCAAACACTTTAAGCAATTCCTGATTTTGGGGAGTGGGGGAAGTCCTTAATGAACTTTTACTTTTCCCCACTGTGCACAGGGAGGAGGGAAGAAAAAAAGCCAGGAGCAAATGACTGACTACACTTCTCTCTGTCTACAGTGTGTCCAACCAGAAGCCAAAGAGTTGTTCGGAGAGGATGAGGAGCAGGAGGCAGCACTCTCAGTTTAAAACTGGGAGCTGGGAACCTAGATGCCTTTTCCACTCAGGCCTCTGAGGGGAACAGGAGCAGGGCCATTTTCAGGGTCACAGCCTCCTTCCCCCAAAGTGATACCATACAGTCAAGAGTCACAAAATGGAGCTTTAAGCCTGAGGCACTGTTTGGTCCTCAAACAACAAAAGAAAAGAAATAAAGTACAGGTGTTTGGGGGTTTGTTTATTGCTGTTTTGATTTTTTTTCACTTCAATAAAAGCCCTGAGCTTGGTTTGCTACGATTTTTACCTTCATGCTATTCATTATTTTCAAATATTAGGATGACTGCTGAGTATTCATAAAAGCAACTGAAACATCAGAAAACTTTTCATGAAGTTTAGCATGATCTGGTACGTATTTAAATCACAAATAGAAGTGCATTATACAATAAGAAGTAAAAAGTGTTTCAAACCAGCAACTTCATTATGCAAATGTATCTGAACTACTGAGCAAATAATAAAGACATTTTTTCCTCCATTATTTGAATGATTCATTGAACAATTGAATGATTCACTAGCTAAAAATCCTGAATGATTCACTAAGTTAAAAATGGTCGACATTCATAATAAATCTGCTTTATGCAAGACACTTAATGGAGTTTACAATATCTTCATAGATACTGTAACAGTTAATGACCCTTTTACATCTCTCACCCTTATGTCTTTCTGAAAATCCGCTTAATAAAAATGTTAGGAAGTCTGAAGCAAAGAGACATCCTGAGAAGAAATTTGTGTTTGGCAGCAGATTCCACCCCAAGACACAGCTCTCCAGGGCAGGGCTAGGCACACTCTAAAGTGCATCATAATTAAATTAACAGTCAATATTTAAAATTAGTTTACACTACACATGTTGGTTTGCACTCTTTCCAGGAGAGATCTTGGCCATATTTAATCTTCAAATGCAACCAGCATAGAGGCCCTGAATGGAGTCTGGGAGCCTGCTATACTGTAATATTAACCACCGCTAGTCACATGAGGTTAGCACATATAGACTCTAAATGTCAGTCTCTGAAATCTAATGATCTCTGAATTCAGAATCAAATCAAGAAAACAGAATTTTATATTACTTCATCAAGTCTACCTTTTAAGGATCTGCCAACAGTCACAGCTTTCAAGCACATATGGATAGAGGTTAAGTAAATTGAATTAAATTGAATAAAACAATCTTCAAATAAAAACAATTTGAATAGTTTGTGACTGCTTCATGTGATAGAGAAGATAAAATAATAATGATAAAAGATAAAATGCATATTGACCTGCAGCTAGCAGAAACATTGGCAGGTAAGGAAATAAAAATTTGAGTGTGTCATACACATTAGCGTAGTCACAATAATCTCAAGGCACAGAATTAGGCTTTGCCCATGAAATTCTTTGACCACAGCTGGGAGAAATTCTGAGCTTTTTCTATTTGAATCCCAAATGATTTTTCTTTTTTACTACAGGAAACTCTGAGAAGTACCCATTAGTACAATTTCAAATCACTCACACCCCCCAAAAGAGAAATTGGCTTGAAAAACTTTCTATTTTTCACCTGCATTTTCACTTTACCTTTCAGGTCCTACAGTATGTAACAGAGTTCTTCACAAGCACCTAGAAAGTAAATCATTACGTTTTCTACAGAGCTGTTGGAAATTTGGACCTAAAGGTGCTACAACTGTGATCTTATCAGAATAAAACTCTTCTGAATTTATATTTGTAGTCATATCTTGAGTCTTTGCAGAAGGTCATAATGAAAATTAATGTAATGAGTGCTTAACAAAATACCACAGCTCTTTGGCGTATTTTAAGACAATCATCATAATCATGAGTCGAGACCAATTCATATTAGATATGTAATAGTCTTCGTAATGAATCCCTGGCCAGTAGATTTTCATCCAAATAATGCTTGTCTGTAAAGTGGAAACAAAAAAATTATCCTGTTCATTTGCCGAAATATAGAACTGGGTGAAGGAAGGAACTTAAACATTCATAAAGGTTAGATAAGTTTCTGGTACATATGTATTATTTGTTTTGGCAGGCAAAAAGTATTAACGTATAAAATCCAATGTAACGATCAAAGTGTTTAAACAATACATTATCTTCTTCTTTGTAGTAATTATAAAGTTTAATGAGAACCAAGTTCCTGAAATATTGAAAATAAGAAAAGTGAATTGCACTTTCCTCAGCACATCTCATTTCCAGCATCATCATATGGATGATTACTGCTAGAAGTTTTCCACTGCATAAAGACAGGAGAGTGAAAAATAGCTCTTGACAGAAGCTCCAAAGAGGTATATAATTTCAATATCCAGGACAAAATTTTTAGAAAGACTAATAGGATGCTCTCTGTTTTATACAGAACAAAACACCCAACACTTACAACAGATTCTACTAAACTTTTCCAGTTCAAACACTGAAAAGTCTTGTAACTCACATTATCAAAGTTTCTGGTGTGAAAGATGCTAGAATAAGATAGAAAACACTCAAAGACACAAAAGAAGATTATTGAAGCAATAAAAAATACAGACATTATTCCTGTATTATTTACCAGCACACATAAAAGCCCTTGAATTTCAAGAACAAGGATTGAAGAACAGCGGGGAGGCAGTTCTCCATCCTATTCCTCTGGGGAAGGTTTTTTTGGTACTTAGCTTTCTGTTTAAAGGAAGTAAATTAGAAACTTCCCCAATTTCCAGACAGCATTAAACAGCTGGTCACAGGAATATCACCAGTAGTGGAAATGCATGTAGGCAGCAACCTTTCCTCCTACAGTCAAGGAGTAACAAATTAGTGACTCTTGAAGTCCCCTGAAGTTGGAGGCAAGTTGGAAGAAACAAGATTTGTTATAAACTAATTGTTTCACTGAGTGCACTTAAATCGTATGAATTTGAAACACCAAGCCTCAGCACATGCACATGCTTTCACATACCTTACAGAAACACGTGCACACACACAGACAGACATACACACACAAAGAGCCTTTTTCATCTTGAATTTATCATTAAAAATCACTGATTTTACTGTGCTAAGCTATTTATAGTAGTGTGTTTTGATGAACAACAACTTTTTCCTGTACATAGGTAAACAACAAAACCTTTCCTAACGTGAAATGGAAAAACTGGAAAGTCTCTATTTTATCTTAACAGTAAGAATAATCATAATATCTCTTCTCCCAATGTTTTGCTATGAGACATGGCAAGTAATGATGCTATTGATTCTGTTTCAGAGATATGTGATATCAGGGATTTTTTTAATTTTTTTTTATATAATAATATTATTATTTGCAATGTCTTCCTATTGCCTTAAACATTTTTAAGAAATCTATTAACTGGTACTTTGGTATAGGTTTTAAACATGCTTCTTGAAATGCTTAAAGAAAGGATACTGGTTCAGAATAAAGGATACTGTATCCTGACATCCATTAGTGATGATATTGTGATGGGCTGTAAGAATGGATGGACAAACTGCCAGAACTGGCAGAGGTATCAGAATACTAGTATCCTTTTCCCTCTTTTCTGAGATAAAAAAAAAAAAACAAAAAACAACCCTGCATTTTTCAGTGTNCTTTTCTGAGATAAAAAAAAAAAACAAAAAACAACCCTGCATTTTTCAGTGTCTCTTTTTTTTCATCTTGAAAAAGTAGAGGAAAGAATGAGAGGAATAGTAGCCAGGCTTTTAAGGAGGTTAAGAAAAAATCAATTATTGTCTCTCACTGTGTAGAATCCCTGTAAAGGAAAGCTCAAACAAAAAGATATATTGTAAAACATAGGGCAAGGAAGAATCTTTCAAAAAAGTTCTCAGTGCAGGTAGATGTAGCTTGCTTCTGCCAAAAGACACAAAACCCACTATCAGACATAAATTTAGAGACAAGATCAAGAAGCCAAAATGAATGAACAGAAACACTATGCACTCATTGCAAGATGACATGGGATAACATGTAATAGTCAAGTGGAAAAATTGGGTTAAAAAAAGTCAAAAGGTATTTGAAATTAAGTATCTTATTTTGAAATAATTCTTATTTTAAATTGTCCAGATATCTACATTATTCAGCACTAAAATACTTACATGTGACACAGTCTCTCTTCTTCAGCAAAATTTTTCATCCAATTCTTATAACACAGACATGTTATTAAAAGAAATCTGATATTTTCTAAATCATTGATTCAAAACTAGACATCAGAAAGTTCAGGTAACACCTGAAAACTAAACCTAAACTAAATGAACAGATATTTGTGTTCCTGTAGGGATGCTTGTAGGTATGTACAGCAAAATCTACCTAAGGTATTACCAAGAACAGTACTAACATTGCCATGCTTTCTTGAGGTGCTGAAAACACTAGATGAAATTAATGTGAATTGAGGATGCTTGACACTTTTAAAAAGTCAACAACTCTTCATTGAATTAGGAGAAAGAGTAGGGTGATGTGACATTTTGCTTTTAAAAACAAAATATTCTTGCATTGGATCTGTTCCCTTTTCATACTTATATGAAATATAAGAATATCTGAACTGCTGCAGTAAGACAATAAGCACATCGTTTATTTTCCTGAAAAATTCAAGAGCTCTGAGGTGATTAAAAACACAGAATACTGTAACAGTTTGATCAGACATTACTATGGAAGGGTTATATTTTTTCAAGAAGATACATGCTGCTGGAGGTAAGATCACATCTTCCCTGGAAAGCAGTTTGTTAGTGTTGACCAGAGTCAGAGAGAAAAAGCAGAAAAAAATTTAAACAAAACTGTTGCCTAATTGGTCTTTGTTGTCTGAGAGTAGAAAGCAGTAGGCAGACACAACACTTTCGAAACCTCCTTTTACACCATAATGTTATTATACTCATTGTGTAACACTGCCCAGTTTTATCTGTCCAAGCTACAAATTCCAACAAATCTCATAGCAGCACCACATAACGAAAATGACGCTATGTTTTGTGAATAAACATACATATATCAGGCAAAAGAACTGAGTCTTTGTTTGTGGTTTCAATATTGTTGACCTTTTAACACTCCTGCAAATATAAAATTAAGCATTTTTTTGTACCTTACAAGAGCAATTGCTGGTTGTTTAAAGAAACCAGTTCACATTAAATTGTTTTGAAGAGTTATTTTTCAGTCTGTTACTCTACAGTTCTTCTTTGTTCAGTTAAAGCTTTTATGTGTTGTGGTTTTATTTTTCATGCTACCAGTTCTAACAGTTTTAAACATCAGAGTTTTTATTGTTTTCATTAGGTTGTTTTTGTTAGATAATTATTAGACACTTACATTTCATTTCCAAAGTTCCAGTACTTGGAAAAAGAAGCTTGAAAATGCAGCCTTAGTGTACACTTAGGCCCCAGAAAAACAGAATACTATAAAAGGCACTCAAATGCTTTGTTAGTGGTACTTTTTTTACTAATTGATTGATTGTGGTTTAATTTTTTGTTTTGTTTTATTTCGGTTTGTTTTAACAGTAGCTTCAGGCTTTTAAGCCACACTCATTTTTCTTGGTTTAGGAAGGATGAGATCACCTGGTGAATTTTGAATTCTTGATGATGGGCCTGTAGATGCTACTATTCTTATGTGTTTCTGCTTTAAAAGTCTGGTTAAAATCCCACCAAAATAAACGGAGACATGGAACAAGCCTTGAGCGCCATGATGGCCGTTAGGTTTGGTAACCTTCTCCAAATCCTGATCCTTCACAGATCTCTGCAGTTGCTCTTAAACAAGTTTGTGCAGGCAAAACATGCAAAAAGTATCAGGCATCTCCAATATTTGCAGCAGTATGTAACCACTGTACCCTCAAATATGTATGAGTACTGCCTGCATTTTATAGGTACTT
The DNA here is from genome assembly GCA_008711295.1 of Anarhynchus alexandrinus. Classification (NCBI taxonomy): domain Eukaryota; kingdom Metazoa; phylum Chordata; class Aves; order Charadriiformes; family Charadriidae; genus Anarhynchus; species Anarhynchus alexandrinus. The sequence goes on from VUYV01000276.1 coordinate 896,619, forward strand.
TGGATGTTGGTACCTATAAGCTTCCCTGTACTTTTGTCATCAGAGTTTTTCATGCATTTTCATTTTGTCCTTTGCATTTCATGAACCTCAGTCTCATTTTCCAGCCTATTGCCGTAGGCTACTAGACTGGAACAAAGCTCTGTGTGATGCATAACAAAAGAAGAGAAAATCATGTAAGGAAATTTGGCTATATGCACTGTGATAGGTCTTAATCCTCCAAGTAGTGCAAGTTCTGTAACATTGACCAAGTTACTCAGAGACAGGATGAAGAAGTGAGATGATACTGATATTTTCTCTGCCGTTAGCTAAAAGAACAAAGGGTTGCTGACAAAGGGTCAAGTGAAGGCATCCTTTCAAAAGAACAGTGTGGTGTCAGCAATAGATATGACCTATCATTCAGAAAAGCAGAAATACCAATAAAAAGCATTCCCCTCTCCCAAAGAAACCTTTGTGATTACTACAGGAATCAGAAGATACCATCTTCTCTCATTTGAGCAAAGTTAGTGATACCTGTCACCTTTTTTGTTCTAGTCAAAACTCTGCATTCGACTGCAGAGACAGGTAAAGAAATAAAAAATGTAAGAGAGCTGAGAGTGAAAAAAACAAATAAGACACCAGCTGTGGTGAGGATGCTTATTTTCTATACTACGGAGAGCCTTCCCACTCAGTCACGCAGTGAGCCACATCGAACCACTACATATCTGATCAAGCCATTACAACGCATCTTAAAATTATACACATTAAAAAAAAAACCCTAATGAAAACAACATGGTGAAGAGATAATGTACAGATATCAGTTTATATAACTGATGAATATCAGGTCAAGTTTAAAAGCAGCCAGGTAGTCCAGCAAGCAGAATAACTGCCAGATCAGAGATATTTTAGGTGTGTGATAGCTGTGCTGCTTAGAAGATTTTTTGGGCAGAACAGGGGGTTTGCACACTGCTAGGGACGTCAGGAAGAGTGACTAACAAAATAATCTTATCATCTTTAGCACACACTATGTTATTTTATGCATGTACATCGTACTGCACATAGTGAAAAGACTGAAGAAGTGGCAAGCTTCCTGAAGGGAGGAAAGATCAACTGATCAATAAGTCCGTCTCAGCCTGATTGCAGAGTGGCTCTGACAGACTGATTAAAAGCACTGCTATCCAGACACTGTTGCCCAGAAGGACGGTAGCTTGAATATGAACCTTTGAAGACGGGATAAAAAGGCTGTGGAAATGCAAGCAGAAGGGATTATCCTGGAGGGGGGGGAAAAAGCTAGATCTGCTTGTCATGCTGATTAAATTCACAGTAATACATATGATTCCAAATCCATAAAAAAGACAATATAGCAAGAACACGTGAATGAATAATATAACATGCACAATAGACATCAAAGTTCATTGTTACTCCACTATCAATGAAATGCACTGTGAAGTTTCCCCTTCATGCTGCACAGCAGGTATTGTTTTGGAACCACTATCAAGGGCAGCAGATTCAAGGATCATTGCTTTAATGCATCACAAATTGTGTTACAACTTGCAAGTGAAAATAGATTCTTTCTTTGCTTCCACTGTATCCCACAATAGACTGAGCAAGGCAGTACCAGAGAACATCTAACGAATATTAAGCATGTGCCCACACTGCATTTCTAAGATGATGGAGACTATATACATGTCTCACTGCCACCTGCTGCACAGTTATAATGTTATTCCAGGAACCTTAGTTTCTACTCATGTCCTAGTCACCATTTACAATCAAGTAAAGATGAAGAAAGATTTGTTTAAGAGCTCCATTTCTTCTCCTGTTATGGATGATAACTTCAACTGATAATTCTTCAGATGGTAGTTGAAAATACAAACAAAATATAATCTGTGCTATTTTATGTGTAATACCGAAGGTCTCAATTACAGGTATTAGAGGGGACATGTTAGGGACCTTTCAATGCAAACAACATTCATTATATTTTGTGTTAGACACATGACATAAAATACAATTGAAAAGACTATAAATATTTAACAGCTTGCCTTTTTAATTATTTGTGTCACATACATATGATGGAGTCAAACATATGATGTGTTCAAACACATACACTACTCTTTAAATAATACCTGTAAATAGTGCTTCACTTATATCAAATGTTCATCAGATGTAGAGAGGCTATGTATGGAGAAAATTAGAAAGGCCAAAACCCAACTAGAATTTAACCTGGCTACTGCTGTAAAGGACAACATAAAAAGTTTTTGTAAATACATTGACAATAAAAGGACTAAGGATAATCTCTGTCCTTTAGTAGACAGAGAGAGAAACACAGTGGCAAAGGATGAGGAAAAGGCTGAGGTACTTAATGCTTTATTTGCGTCAGTCTTTAACAGTAAGACCAGTTGTTCCCTGAATACCCAGCCCCCTGTGATAGTAGACACGGTCGGGGAGCAGCATGAAGCCCCCATAATCCACAGGGAAGTAGTAAGTGGCCTGCTTCAGCACCTAGACATACGCAAGCCTATAAGGCCAGATGGGATCCACCCAAGGGTACCGAGGGAGCTGGCAAAAGTGCTTGCCAAACCACTTTCCATCATTTATCAGCAGTCCTGGCTAACCAGGGAAGTCCCAGTTGACTGGAGGTTGGCAAGTGTGACGCCCATCCACAAGAAGGGCCAAGAGGAGGATCTGTAGAACTACAGGCTGGTCAGTATGCCCTTGGTGCCTGAGAGGTTATGGAACAGATCACACTGATTGTCATTACACAGCACATGCAGGACCACCAGGTGATCAGGCCCAGTTAGCATGGGTTCATGAAAATCAGGTCCTGCTCGACTAACCTGATCTCCTTCTATGACCAGGTGACCCACCTAGTGGATAAGGGAAAAGCTGTGGACGTTGTTTACTTGGACTTCAGTAAAGCCTTCAGCACGGTTTCCCACAGCATTCTCCTGGAGAAACTGCTGATGGCTTGGATGGATGTACTCTTCAGTGGGTAAAAAACTGTCTGGATGGCTGTGCCCAGAGAGTGGTGGTGAATGGAGTTAAATCCAGTTGGCTGCCAGTTACAAGTGGTGTTCCCCAGGGCTCAGTACTGGGCCCAGTTCTCTTTAATATCTTTATCAATGACCTGGACAAGGGGATCAAGTGCACTCTCAGTAAGTTTGCAGACCACACCAAGTTAGGCAGGAGTGTTGATCTGCTTGGAGGTAGGAGGGCTCTACAGAGAGATCTGGATGGGCTGGATCGATGGACTGAGGGAAACGGTATGAAGTTCAACACAGCCAAGTGCCAGGTCCTGCACTTAGGTCATAACAACCCCATGCAGCGCTACAGGCTTGGGGAACAATGGCTGGAAAGCTGCCTGGTAGAGAAGGACCTGGGGAAGTTGGTTGACAGCCAGTTGAATATGAGCCAGAAGTGTGCGCAGGTGGTCAAGAAGGCCAATAGCATCCTGGCTTGTATCAGGAATAGTGTAGCCAGCAGGGCTAGGGAAGTTATTGTCCCCCTGTATTCGGCACAGGTAAAGCCCCACCTTGAATACTGTGTTCAGTTTTGGTCCCCTCACTACAAAATAGACATAGAGGTGCTAGACTGTGTCCAGAGAAGGGCAACAAAGCTGGTGAAGGGTCCAGAGCACAAGTCTTACGACAAGCTGTTGAGGGAACTGAGGTAGTTTAGCCTGGAGATAATGAGTCTGAGAGGAGAACTTATCGCTCTCTACAGCTCCCTGGAGAGAGGAGTATATACTGTATATACTGTAGATACTGTATATCCATCCATATTCTGCAAATGTTGTTTCACCTTGAGATGGAGAAGGATATGGAAAAAGCCTTCAATAAGTTTAAAAAAAGAAAAAGAGACCAACATTTTCGTATTGAAGCTTTCCATTAAAAGTTTTTTGCATTGAACTTTTCCCTGTTTATTTTTAATAAATAAATAAATTAGTGCATAGTGTTAAAAAACAAACCAACAAACAAAAACAGAAATCACTTCCAATGAAATATTGAAAATATTTACAAACAAAACTCCTTTTAGACCCACTCTAATAATAAGGCTTTTATTCTGGTCAGGATTGTTCTGTAAATTCTAGCTGGAGCAATTTACATCTTTATTAACCACAAAACCCATGTAATTCTGGTCCTTTTGGCAGCGAGAGTCAAGATACATCTAGCCTGAGAAATGAACATGTTACAGAGTCATTTAACAATAGTCACTTATGGTACCAAATCAAAATCAGCACAGCTGTATCAAGAGTGGTACTATATCCCACTAATACATTTTATTGGTAGGAAAGCTGACTGTGTATTTGCACTGATTTCCTGTTCTAAGCCATGTTGTACTTGAGGTGCTATTGTAGAGACCCCTATCACCAAACTCTTTTGAGTAATATGCACATATTCCAGGCACTTCCCAGACAGGAATCAATAGAAAATTTTGTAACGCAGCTTTACAAAAACTTTAATGGGATTCAGACTCCTACCTGTATTACACTTTTTAGTCACAAAGGATAACATTCTCTGGAGGAGGAATACCAAAGACAGCAGCACTGTCTTCACACTCTAATGCTTGAAATTAATTATGAGTACTTGATAAACCACTTTGCTACAAGACTATGATAAATACACCCATACAAGCACTTGGATATAACCCATGTAAAGGACAGAAAAAAATACTCTAATATGTGGATGAGAAGTACTGAGCAGGAAACAAATGTTAATGTTAGAAATATACATCACTTTCATTTTGAAGCTATTGGAAATTTAATTCACATTACACAATAAACAAAGTCCTTGCAGCAAAGGAATATTTCCTAAGAAAGCTGTCCAAGGGCATGGTTGTTGCTTCCTTTCCAAAAGAAGGACAACTTACTAACACGATATAGGAAATGTTCTAATTAAAACACAAAAAGAAATTCAGACTTGTTTACTGTTCCTGACAGAACTTCATCTCAGCTGCAAAGATTCCTTGCATCGTCTAGAGCTAACCACGTTGTAGTTAAAGCAGTCTGAAGAGAGATATCTTACAGAAGGCAAGATGGCTATATGGCTGTAAGAAAATTAGAGAGACTCAGAAAAGAACACTTAAGAAGTAAAATACTATTAAGTGGTGGCAAATTAATATTTCATTGTGTGCATGATATATTGCTATATTAAAAATAAACTCTGTAACAGATATATTGTATTATTATATGAGATTAGTAAAGCCATGTGCATTTCAGTAATTTGATGAACACTTGGCTTTATTAATTTTGAATCTATTAAGGAACTCAGTTAATTTTATGCCTATTTTTCCTCTCTATATATCTATGCCACTCTTTTTCTCATTCATAGTTAAACCAAACTGAGTGAGTTTAACCATAAACTAGAGCACTGTAAATTGTCCATAGCTACAAAATTTTGGGTTCCATAAGAGAAGTTAATTAAAATGTCTCATTCTCATCCAGTCTTACACAAAGCTTTTGCCATAAATACTAAGGACCATTTGCTTCTTTGTATATTGATACAAAGATACTCACTCATATACCTGCATAAAGATTATTTTCAAACAGTTCATACTGCAAGTGGAAAAATATGCAGTTCAACAAGGCCAAGTGCAAGGTCCTACATCTGGGTCAGGGCAATCCCAAGCACAAATACAGGTTCAGTGGGGAATGGTTGGAGAGCAGCCCTGAGGAGAAGGACCTGGGTGTGCTGATTGACAAGAAACTCAACATGAGCCAGCAATGTGCGATCACAGCACAGAAGGCCAACCGTATCCTGGGCTGCATCAGAAGAAGCATGGCCAGCAGGTCAAGGGAGGGGATTCGGCCCCTCTACTACACTCTCGTGAGACCCCACCTGGACTACTGCATCCAGCTCTGGAGTCCCCAACATAAGAAGGACATGGACCTGTTGGAGTGCGTCCAGAGGAGGGCCCCGAGGATGATGCGAGGGCTGGAGCACCTCTCCTGTGAAGACAGGCTGAGAGAGTTGGAGCTGTTTAGCCTGGAGAAGAGAAGGCTCCGAGGAGATCTTATTGCAGCCTTCCAGTACCTAAAGGGGGCCTACAGGAGAGCTGGGGAAGGACTTTTTACTAGGGCATGTAGTGATAGGATGAGGGGGAATGGCTTCAAACTGGAAGAGGGTAGGTTTAGATTAAACATTAGGAAGAAATTTTTCACTTTGAGGGTGGTGAGGCACTGGAACAGGTTGCCCAGAGAGGTTGTTGAGTCCCCATCCCTGGAGGTGTTCAAGGCCAGGCTGGACATGGCCTTGGGCAACCTGGTCTAGTGGGAGGTGTCCCTGCCTATGGCAGGGGGGTTGGAACTCAGTGATCTTCAAGGTCCTTTCCAACCTAAACCATTCTATGATTCTATGATTCTATAGTATGGTGCTGGTGTTTAATTATTATTTCCTAAGCCAAAGTCCTTAATGTCATTACGTCAAACTGACTTCTTACTGTAAAGATTTATATTAGATCAGGATTTCACAGAACATCTTTATCAGACCATTTATATCAAAATGAATCACATGAAAATATTTTTGCTTTGTCTTTAAGAAAATGCTGCTGCCAAAGGGTAATACCTATTTTTTAATGTTTAGCAAAAATAAGAGTAGGAAGGAAAAGGAAAAGCAATGCATTGGCAACAACTGAACTCCCACAAATGGAAGTGAAGACCTTTCGATCTGAATGCATGAAGTGGGGAGAAGACAGAAAAACCTCCAGTTGTAGGCAATCACAGGCAATGGCAAAAAAACACAAGAACTGAGCTCTAGCCATTGTGAGACAAGTTCTTAAGGAACTAACAGCAATTTTACCAGCCATTTTTTCACACCTAAGTAAGCCACCCATAACCAAAGGATGGGAAACATTCTTATCCAGTCCTGATGATGATTCAAACTGATCTGTGCAATGATGGCCTAAATGATCCTTTGTCCTTTTATAGTAAAGCTTTGATGTAACAGAAAATCTTTAATTTGATGAAGAATAATTACACTCTCCGAGGCAGAGGAGGAAATCTCTCCAAAAAAGTAATTAAGATGACACCAGCAAGAAAAAATACATATCTTTTCTGTTTTTAAATAGAAATACATGTAGGTGTGGAGGGGATTGTTTGTTTGTTTGTTTTACCCATAAAAAAAAAGTTATTGTCGTAGCTTTAGCTAACAGCCAAACTACCACCCAGGCACTCAGTCACTACACAGACACACACACACACATACAGAGTGGGATGGGGAGCAAAACAGGAAAAAATGCAATGAGAACATTCGTGTGTCAATATAAAGACAGGCAGATAACTTGCCAATTACTGTTAGAGGCAAAACAGATTAAACTTGGGTAAAAATAATTTATTGTCAGTTAAAACAGATCTGGGTAGCAGAAAACAAAAAGACAAATGTTAAAACACTTTTTCTCTTTCCTTTCCCAGGGTCATAGTCATTCTGTCACTCCAAACACTGCTATCATCCCACCTTTTTGAAACTATATCCCTCACACTTTTCCTCTGCTCCAACATGGTCTCTCCGTGGTCTGCAGATCGTCCAGGAATATCCACCTGCATCAGTGTGGATCTTCCAAAGGCTGTTGTGTGGAGATCTGCTCTGCCATGGAGCACCTCCTCTTCTTGCTCCTGCTCTGACCTTGGTGTTCCTGCTGCTCTTTCTCACTCTTTTTTCCCCCTCTTCTCTCCGTGCCCTTTTTTCTGCCTTTTTTAAAATATGCTTTCATAGAGGCACCACCAGCTTCAATGATGGGCTCAGCTTTGGCTTCAGGGAACCAACTGTGTCCAGCACAGAGCAGCCCCTGGTCAACCCTGCAGGACCCTCTGGCTACTAACACCTTGCCATGGACACCCAGAACAGACACAATCAATCATTTTTACTGGAATGTTGCAAATTATTATTTCTCTGGAAGTACCAATCTCATAAAAAAAAGTCTGCAATTGTAGAAGCTAACATAACCCCCTCAGCAAGTCAGAATTAAGAAACTAAAGCATCTGAAACTTCAGCAAGATAAAGGCACAAATATTGCTTCAATAAAGGCTAAGGAGAAACATATATTAGTTTTACATCTGTATTTCTGCAGGTGAAATAAAGCTGTTTTCATGCTATATAAATGTGTATGGGGATGCTAAAGATTCTGCCACTGATGTTCTTAAACACTAAGTTTGCATAAAGTTTTAATAATTTATTTCATAGAATCTACAACATCCTTAAAAATATTTATCTATTCACCAGCTGACCCTGATGTTACAGGTAAGTGAGCTACCAAAAACATGGTAGTCTGCAGTGGACCCACAGCCCACAGCCAAACAACCAAAAACTCCCCCACAAGCATGCACAGAAGGGAGGGGAGCAAATAATGCAGAAGAATGAAAGCTTGCAATGGAAAGGACAAGCAGGAGGAAGAGACTTCCCCGAAGCTTGAGGTGCCCTTGCAGAGCCCCTTCACCACTCTGCAAATTGAAGAGGAAAGGCCAGTCACATCAGGAGAGATGCTTGAGCTGAGTAAGGCAGTCTGATCTGCCCTCTGTATAACAACCAGCGCAATGAAGAAAAAATGATGGGTGATAGTAGTAGGTGGTTCACTTCTGAAAAGTATGGAGGCACCCACTTGTTGACCTGATGCACTATGGAGTGGTGTGCTGCTTACCGGGGGCTCGTATCAGGGATGTCACCAAGAGACTACCAAGCTTCGTACAGTCCACTGACTATTATCCACTGCTGTTTTTTTTTTTCATTTGGGCACAAGTGATACAGCCAGGAGCAGTCTGAGGAGTATCAAGAAGGATTATAGAGCCTTGGGAGCAGCAATGAAGGAGTTTTTTCATGAATCCTCCCAGTGAAAAGGAAGGGTTTCGAAAGGGCCAGTCGAATCTGGCAAGTCAACAAATGGTTACAGGACTGGTGCCACAGCCAGGGGTTCAACTACTTAGACCGTGGGACTCACTTTGAGAAACCTGGTCTACTGGGGGCTGATGGGGTTCATCTGTCAGAAGGGGAAGAGCATCTTCACTCATAGCCTGACAAGCTAGTGAAGAGGGCTTTAAACTAGAGTTGCCGGTGGAGGGGAAGCTCAATCCATCCTACTCCTACCAGTTTGGTGCCAGTGACAGCAATAGCTGCCCAGAGCCTGGAGAAGGATCACAGGGCAGCAGCAGAGCACCCGGAGTGCGGCACAAAGGAATTCCAGCCACTCCAGCCAGTTAGCTTAATCGGGGGCCCAACTTAAATACCTCTATGCAAACACATGTAGCATGAGGAACAAACAGGATAAGTTAGAGCCATGCGCACGCCTGCAGGGCTATAATCTTATTGGCATCAAGGAGACGTGGTAGGATGGCTCCTACAACTGGAGTGTTGGAATGAAAGGATACAGGCTATTCAGGAAGGACAGGCAGGGGAGACAAGGAGCGGGTGTTGCCCTCTATGTCAATGACTAGCTGGAGTGCACGGAGCTCCGCCTTGGGATGGTTGAGGAGCTGACTGAGAGCTTATGGGTCAGGACTAAAGGGAGGGCAGGGACAGGTGGCATTACAGTGGGGGTCTGCTATAGGCCATCTGACCAGGAAGACTGAGGGGATGAGGCCTTCCATTAGACAGATAGGACCAGGATCATGTTGACAAGTCCCGGTCTGATTAGAATCAACAATAAAATACTAGAGCTTTGTGTATTTGTTCATTTTAGTATTGGAATTTGCTTCAGTAATAGGTCACTTAGCTAAATATTGTGCATCAGTTATTATGGAAACACAATTTAAATTATATTGTTAAGTAATGATTTTAAAGGTCTACTGTGATCATTTCCATTATTTTTGACATTGGAAAATTGCAGTATTTTTAACCTCAACAGGAAGACACAGTCTGATATATTGTACAAATCGACAGTAGAAGTTGGAACTCTCCTTGTGGAGAAAGGTCCTAGTTTCTCCAAGATTTCAGGCTGCAGTTACAGCCGTGCTAGAAGATATTGTATGATCCCATCTCACGTAGGCAGGATTGCACAGTAGTAGCCTTTGGCTGACACTGACATATTAAGGATCAGCAGCCATATAATTTTGCAGTTTTGGTTTCAGTGCAATATTTAATTTATCTAATTAAAATATCATCTTCGGTTTTGTGGTTGCTGTGTGGCACAGAGTAAATGTTAGGTGAGACAACAGGAGAGTAAAGAAGAGATGTTGAAGTTAGAAATCTCCTTCAGTGCTGAATTGCTGAAACAATATTGAAAACATATAACTAGTGTTTTGGTTCACAGCTGGGACCAATAAAAGTCTGTGAAGAATTTCTGTAAATTATACTATCCTGTGGGGGGCCAAGGAAATGTTGTTTCTCATTTAAAATAAATAGTGCCCCCTACTAACTTATTCCTAATCATGCAAACAACAAAGGAATAAAGTAGGCCATTTCCATACATATGACTGTTTCTTTTATGAAATGTAGTTCACCAGAAATTCAGAGCTAATTGATTTAGAGGAATTCATGTTTGTAAATTTTTTCAGTGTTTTAACAAAATCCAATGATTTTATTTTGTGCAATTCCATTTCTTATTGTAGCATTTAAAAATGACAACATTGAGCACTTAATGTGTGTTCTGTTTACATTGCAAAGCAATGGGGTTTGCCTATAAAAGAAGATAAATTGTTTTGTCAGATCCACAGATCACAGTATATACACCAATGACATTGTTCACGGAATAGAAACAATGTCACAATTTTCTGCAAAACCAACTGTTTTTGTCTTCTACTTCTAAATTTGTATGAGTAGCTCTAAGTTAAGAATATTTGCTTTAAATCTAGTAATCTGCACAAAAAAAAAAAAAAGAGAAAGACTATTTTAGAGATACTTCAAAACTTTCCTTAAGAAAAGTGTGTTTGACTGTTGCTTTTTTTTCATCACATATGAACAAAAGTATTCAAATTAAATGTGTCCTAAAACTGTGCATAGCGAAACTCTTTTGTATATTTCATCCTAATACTTACAACATAATCATCTTTCTTAGAAACTCATGATTTACCCTGTGTGGTGATGCAACACCCCACACACACTTTGGCCAGTCAGTGCTTGCTATGATTCCTCATTCCTGGGTCGTACACCAACCTAGGAGATGTCAGGCACGAATTGTGAAAGATAAAGGACCAGGGTATTAAGGCACTCCCTTAAAGCGCCCGGCTCCTACTTCCCCTGTCACTTGGGACTATCGTTCCCTGACAACCTAGTACATCTGTACATGGATCACAGCCCAAAGGGCGATGATACCAGAACTTGCAGACCTAGCAAGTTCTGAACTTGCACAACTGGTGGAAAGTACTGGAATATTGCATCATCCGAGTTGGGCTGGAATGGAAAAGTACCTGACGACAGTCAATTCTCTCGGACCTTGTAAGTAGTGATTCTAGCAAGTCCCTTTGAGCTCCCCTGGACTGCAGCAGGCTGAGGCCAGCATCGCCCCTGAGTCAGGAACACCGCTCGGGCAAACACCCCGAGGACTGAAAGGCCAGGGCGAGTCAACTCCCCATCAAGCCCCAGTTATCACCCCTTGAGGAATGCCAATGCATTGTGAGTATTTGCTCTAAACTCAAAGAAGGAAATTTTAACTATACGTTAGCCTCTCTTTCATCCACCTCTTTATACACACATTAATTCTTACAAGTGTGGATGTTTTTTATATTTTACTGGATCCAAATATTTTTCCATGCACATGTAAAAGGTGGACCTGTTGACTCATTGGAGCCACCCATTGTGAACGGACCTTTAGTCATAATAGTTAAAATCTTGGGTGTAGGAGTGTGTGTGACCCCTTAAGTGTTGTATGTTTGTATGTTCACACTTATATGTATATGTATTGATTTAGGATATCTTACGGTAAGTTAGTGTGAATCTTGCCATCTTTGAATCTGTAATTAAGTCACTGTTCAATTATTTTGTTAAATCATCTTGTAAATCCTTAAATCGGTTAATGACTAAGTGCTACTAAACTTAACTCTTGACCTACCTCAAATCATTAATAAATTTTAAATTGTTACTAAATCATAACTGTGTCAAGTATTTCCATCCATGACACCCTGCCAGTTAAGGACATATGAAAAAGTGTTTATTTAATTCCATTTGCTTATCCAAACACTGAAATACTGAGAAAACACAGAATGCAAAAAATTCCTCTGTTCATTTTTACATTTGATAATCCAATTCTTATTCTTTGCTTTAATGTCGTTTAGGATCAAAGTTGCCTAAACCACTATATGGCATTCCCTTTCCATTATGTAGTAATCTCTTAGGAAAAACAAGAAATCTCAGGTTCTGGTATTTTCATAGAGTAGAACATTCATTATCAGGGTAGTTATGATATGTATTAGATGGGATCAAGAATGCATTGCTAAGCTCATTCAATAATGGTGATGCTTACTGTTAAAATGAGACTTTACCACTCACACTTATTCAAATTACACCACAGATCCCCAGCAATACATCTCAAAGCCTTAAACAGTACATACAATCTTCAGAAGTGGGCACTAAAAATACTTTACTACTATTTCAGCAATTTCATTGATATGATGCATATGCCTATGAATGAAGGCAGATTATGAACAGCATATACATGGGGTTTGTAACTTCTCATTTAAAAGCAATCCTTGTGCAAAGCTTCAGCTAAGCTGCAGTGACTTCTAATTATACACGGCTGAGCTGCAGGTATTGTGATGCTTCACTAGCCACTTCATTTGAAGCTAGCGGATACAAGGATGAATCATATCAGAAAAGCAGTAGATGTCCTTAGAAATAATTAGCTGCTTTGAGGAACACTAGAACAGTCCAAGCTGTCATATGCTTCACAGTGAAGCAGGTACTAGCCATACCTCACAAAATTAGAGCAACATTAAATACAGGATAAGAATACAATGGTGTAAGTATTTACAAATATTTTCTCCTAGCTCCAGGCTTCATTTCTGTCTCTCTATTACTCTCTGCATAGTGGCTATACAATTATGTGTGTTGCCCTATGATATAAAAAATTAAAATCCAGGCAAACTTAATAAATGTTGTGCCACACAGTTTCTCAGTTGGACCTTACAGTTGAGTTGTTCACTGTGCAAATGAATAAATAATTCTGGCAGCACGGTACAAGTATGGGGATAAGTACTCTCTAAACTGGCTTAAGTGCAACAGTTGTTCCTATATGAATGTGACATTATGTAAAACTGCATACTTAACAAAGTCTACGCAAGCTCTTTGCAGTGACAAGCAGGTCTTTTCCATGATAACTTAGCTTATTTTCTAAACTACACCACTAAATTCAAACTTTTCCTTTGCATGTACATTACTTTTCACTTATAAGAGATGAATAATATGCCTGGCAGCCTTAAACAGAAATAAAACTAAGTAGTTTAGGTAAAAAAAAAGATTAAAACCCAGGAGTTTGTACAAAGCTAAATGAAATAAGACTTACACAAAACATAGCATCTTAAACATCTATTTTGAACACAGCATGCAGGTACACAGCAGAATTTGTCCTTACTCACCTAACCTTAGACAGTTATATCTTGAATCCAATTCTAATCAGCAGAGACTTGAATTAAAAGAAGAGAAATTTCATCAGAAATAGTAAACAAACAAAAATTCCATTAGTACCTTAAACTATACACACATCGACATAATATATTGTACCGGGTATTGGGTAGGATTGTTAACTCTTTGAAGGGATATTATCCTATTCCTCTATATGATGGTGTTAAATGTATCTCAGGGGGCATTTTTTGTTTTGGTTTGGTTTGGGGTTTTATTTTGTTTGTTTGTGGGGTTTTTAAGCAACACAAAGTATTTTCTGAACAAAAAAAAAGAAAGAGATGTGAAAGGAAACAAATGATGAAAATACCAGTAGAAATTGCAGGGAACAGATAAGCAAAAGAAGGCACATAAAAGGGGCAATATACAGAAAACAACACAAGAAAGGGAAAAGGGGAAAAAGACAAGAGCGGGGAAGGGAGGGAAGAAAAAAAGTAAAAAGGAGTTTAGTGGCAAAGGATAACAGACAACTCCTAATGGCAGACAGGAATATGACAGGGCTATGACACATTAAAGACCAAGGAGGATCATTTCTTAGGCAGCTTGTTCATTAATTGCCTGTTTTTCATCCTGTTCTTTGACTATAAGCCTCTTATAGCATGAATAATATTGCTTAAAGTTCTGGTGTTAAAAAAAAATATATATATATATCTAACTGGATTCAGAAAAGTCTTCTGGAGTCTCATGAAATGATGCAATTTGTCCAGAGGTTATCCAGGTCCAACATCCTCCCCTACTTGCCCCATGCCCAAGGTTCTATCCTATCTAACAGCCAAATGAATTCAGTTATGCAGACTGAAATTCACAGGGCCAGAGCTGAGCTCTTATTCCCAGGGTGTTCATTTTAATGATGATGCAGAAGCACTCCTGGTATCTGCACTGATTCTATGTTGAGGGAAAAGGGAGAAAAAAAAAAAAAAGACATTACGATTTCTTAAAAACAATGAGAAAGAAAATGAAGAAAAGAATAAGAGTGAGAAAACAGTAGGTTTTTTTAATCTCTGCATTTCTTCTCTCCTTTTTCTGTCTCACAATAAGGATAAATTAGTAGAGAATTAACTAAAAGAAAAAATAAATTTGAAGAGATATGAGAAGAAAATAAATGAAGCAAACAAAAATAATACAAATGAAATAAAATGGCAAGAAAATAAAGGAAAAACAAATAATAGAAGAATTGAATGAGATATTAAAATAACAAAATGAGGAAAAACAAAGCAATAAAAGCAACACTGTTTGAAATAGGCTTCTATTGCCTGAAAGTCCATGTATATCTTCAAAGACAATGCAATTATGTCACTGAAGAGGTAGAGCTAAATTTTGGAGAACAATGGGAAAGTATATTGCTTGCATGGAAGAGATATTTGTTTACCAAAAAAAGAAAAGTGACTAGAATAAATTTATCGGCATTTTCCTCAACCATTCTATCCCTGCAACAGTGCCACTGACCTTTCCAAGGACAGAGTTCACTATTTGGGAGCACATATTATTCCCTAGGTTTTCCATATCTGGTCTCCTAGCTGGTGGATTTTGAATATGTTAGAGAAGATACTGTATCTGTTTTCACTTCAAACAACTGTTTCTATACCTAGTGTCTCTTCTAAGCCTATTTCTTTAAAGATATCAATTTATATATTTATTGAGATTATGATAAAAACCTTTTTTTTTTCCTTTAAATAATACTTTTAGGAAATTATTTTCAGCCAGTCAATATTTGCCTCTACTTATGTAAAGGAATTCGGTATTTGTTGACCTTTCTCTGGCAGCAAAGCCCCTCAAAAGATTTTCTCCTCTTTCTTTTTTCGTTCCCTTGCTAATTTGTTTTTCTATTTTGAACACATGGCAGAAGCAAACCCCTCATAGATACTTACGCCTACCAGCCAGAGCCTATGACCTCACCTAGGTCTTTTATTACTTTCCACTAAGAATTATTTTCA
This sequence comes from Anarhynchus alexandrinus, assembly GCA_008711295.1. Lineage (NCBI taxonomy): Eukaryota > Metazoa > Chordata > Aves > Charadriiformes > Charadriidae > Anarhynchus > Anarhynchus alexandrinus. The sequence continues at coordinate 912,064 of VUYV01000276.1, forward strand.
AGAAAACTAAACTCTGGCAACTGGCATGTCTTAAGTGAAACTTACTATGTTGTTTTCAAACACATTCCTCAAAGTAAAACAATCTGAAGCAGAGAAATGAATTTGCAGCTCGTCAAAAGCTGGCATTTGGCTGCAAAACTGCAACAGAATAGGATTTACATGAATTACCACCACTTTCTCTTTCCTTTACTTTGTTTGAATTATTATTGGTCTTCTCAATATGTTTCCCTGTTGTGGTAAGATGACTGCAACTTTTGTAAGGCAAGCATTACTCTGCTCTGCTTCATCTTTTGAAAACTTGATCAGATTAACCTTTTCCAGCATGTCTTCAGGGAGCTCTCAAACAAATCTTTGGAGAACTAATGTCCAATCTTTTCCAAGTTCCTAACTGTGCTTAAACTCTGTGGCACTTATGTCATCACTGATTCTTTCTTTTCCTTGTTTGCCTGGGCTTTTTGTCTGTTTTTTAAACCAAGGCTTTGGATTACCAAAAAAAAAAGTGTTTGTAGAAAAGCTAAAAATTTGAAATTAATACTAGAAATAAAGAAAGATGATCATTAAAAAAAGAATTCTGGTGAAATGATAGCATAAATTTATGAATCTGAAAAACCTATTTCTTTTACCAAGGGAAGCTCAGCATAATTAGCAGAGCAGGGAAAAACTGGTTATGGTTTGAATTTCATATCTTTACTTCACAAGATTCTTAAGATATTGGAAAGCTGATATGATTAAAATCAGTAGACTAAATTCGCATCGAAAATACTTCTCAAGTTAAATATTCAGTTTAAGGTTTGAACTGATTATAGCAATTCTGATTGAAATACCATATCAGTAATTCATTTATTACTATTTTAATAAATATTCCAACAAACATCACAAAACAAAACTAAAATCACAAGGCCAAAATGTTAGTTAATAACTTGAGATATAACTTTTACTAGCATTTAGTGAGCTTTTAGATTTCACATTCAGTTTTAAACTAGAACATTCACTTCATAATTTTAAAGTATGTTTTTACATCTGAAAGCACAGTAAAAACCTACAGATACTAGTCTGGATTCAGTAAGTCATTTTAATTTCCTCTATGCTAAAAATTGCAGTCTCTGTAAATATCTGTAGCTTGGTGTTTCATTGCACACAAGTGAAAATACCAGTTCTGTATCAGTTGTACTTTTGATTTTTTGAGAAATATTATCAGTGAGATTTGTGAACTAGAAAAGAAAGTACGTGTATATAATTCAAAGTAGACAGTAAGTAATCTATAAATCTAGATAATAATTTATAAATATTAATGTATTACACTTCCCTGTTATTTCCCATATTTTTTTCTTTAAATACTTCACAAAATTTCTGTATTTTCTGATTGCAATGGATATCCGTATTCTGCTTATTTACAGAAGTCTCCTGAAGTATACAATTCCACATCCATGAAGAATGCTTCTTGTCCAAATCCACTTTTATACATACTTACATGCTTACAACTTCCTGCAAATAATTAGCAGCCTTACTGATGAATATTGTTTTGAAAATGCACTTCCTTGTCCATATATACATATTTCCTTGTGAATCTTTCAATTAAAACTTAGCATATAAATGTATGAAAAGCCTAGTTTTAAAAATTGCTGATCACCCAGATGTTCTTATTGATTTCACTAAGAGTTTTCTCGTTCATCATTTTTTTAAAAGCAACAAGCTGGCAAAAATAATTTTAGAAAATACTTTTCCTTTTAAAAAGTGATTAATATTAGTTGCATAGACTTTAAAATTGATGAGGGAAAATTGATGAGGTCAGGATACCTTCTGGAAATGAATGCCACATCTATTCTTGCACTAAAAATTTAATGTACTTTCCAGCTCTATTCTTTTTCTCACTCTTAGAATCACTAATTCAAACTGAGGTCCATAAAATTTGTTTTATTTATGCTGATTATCCTCTCTATGTTTCATTTTGAAGTTATAGATTCCTTCTTTCTTACATACGTGCCTCACTGAGAAGCCCCATACACGGATATCTACAGAGGTATTATTCTACTTGGTAAAGAAACTTTCTTCTTACGTGTTCATGGAATGACTTGAGTTAACTCATTCTTGAGGAAGAGGGAGTTACTGGGCAATAGATTTGTCCTTTACAAATAGATGCAAAGGTTGATGATGTCTTTATCTAAATTTACTTGACATTGCCAGTCAGTTCTGTATATTCAAATACTGAACAATATAGGTGAGTGTTTTAACTGCAAATGTTCAAAATGCTTTAAAACTCTACTTGCTGCAAGTGGTTTCCTCAAAAATAAAACACATTAAATTATTTAACATTAAAAAGATCAATGAAAAAACATAATAATAATGACTTATTGTTGTTGTAACAGGTGTTCAGAATGTACTCCAAGAAAACACATATATATAAAGCTTTTCTTAATGTCATAGTAGAATTACAGCATGCTCATTTAAACAAACACTTGTACAAAGCTAACTTCTGTTTCCTACAACTTACAGTTAAACCACAGATAACATGAAAATTAAGAAAAATCTCAATTTTTGGAAAAATGGCTTTCAGCTAATTGTGTGTTATGCTGGAGGGAAAGAGACAGCCTATTTATGTTAGTAATAACCAAAAAATCTTGGAAAATATAGGTGGCCTCTTCAGGTGTCAAATCAGGCATTACCACCTTTTTGAATTTTTCGGCTTGTGAGTTAAAAGCGTTGTTACTTTTAAAGAAAAAAAGCTTTTTTAAACATATGAAATATAGACCAAGAAATGGATTAAAACTTAGATTCTGAGACCAAGGAGTCTTGGAATACCCCAAACCAGCAATCAGCCTCTATTCAGTCACAGCACTTTTGTTTAGGAAGAAAGTTAATCATATATTCCAAGTCACAAAATAACGTAGTTGCAGTTAAATGGAGGGAGGTACAAGTTTGTTGCACTGGAAAACAGAGAGACTGGGAAACAAGAACAAAAGATCAGCTGGTTCCAAAAGGACAGGGAAAATTATCAAATTGGGAACCAAAGTCTGAGAAATAGAATATACAGATAACTGTGAAAAGTGGGGAATGTGCACATATAGAGGAAAAACATGAGCAGGAAGAGGGTTTTACACCAACCTAGAAAAATAAGTGACTGGGTAAGATCAGCATGACTGTCACCAGAGCAGACTCAGAACCAGTCAGGTGTCTTCAAGAGTCAACCACGCATTGCTTAAATTCAGCATGGGAGAGTATGAAATAATGGCTATAGAGAAATTAATGCTCTGGGAATGTCTCCTTTGGATAGATCTAACTTCTCATGTGGAAGAACAAATGCTAGAGATTTGGAACTGGTTAAGAATTTCCTAATATAGAGTTAAATCTTGCCTTCATGAATTTAATAAAGGTATCACTGAACTTCTCACAGGTTGGGGTTCACCCTTTCCAGGTCTCCAGAAATGAAAGGCTAGTGTAATAAGCTCCTTACACAATTTCTTTAAAAATTTATTTCACTGCTGGAGACTAATCTTTTGGGAACATTGAATACTGTGATACTACATGCTCTTCACCAAATGTTAACTGTTTATCTATAACTTTAGGTAAAACTTTTACTTCTGCCACCACAAAGTCATAGTCATCTTGTTAATGCTTCAGAGAGACCATGCCACGTTCCTATCACATGTGCCATGGTATTGTTTAATTTTGGGGTCTTGGGGGGTGTATGTAGTTACTGTGAGTTTTCCCATATCTCATTTCACCCACTGCTGACGCATCTAAGGGAGTTTTCCCATAATAGGTCATTTAGTGTGTACATCATTACCATCTATTACAAAACACATTAGGTTTTGTAGCAGTGTTAACTGTGTAATTCACAGACACATGCCTCTCTCCCTGATGGGTCTTAAATGTAGAACAAATAAAGCTTGGGGGGAAAAAAAAAACCCAGAAATAAAATTATTAGTTACTGCTCAGTCGAATTCTGTTCTCAGTTACACGGTTACCTTGTATAATTACAGTTATATGGTAGATGGAGATACTGACTCCTTGGATACTATTCTGATTTTGGTTATTATATGATACTTACTGTTGGCTGCAATTTTCAGAGACAAACTGTATTTTTAAAATCCTACCTTTCATACTGAAGCTTCATGAAAAAGTGGTATTTTTGGATGACATAAAGTACTATAATATTCATATCAGATTGTGTGACCTTAAAACAGGAGAGGATTTCACTGAAACCTATATGGGAATTATTTGAATAAATTCCACCACTGTTTTCCTTATGAACTTCCTAAAATATTAAAAAGAGAAGACAGAAATTAGTTTTGCAGAATTCTGTAGTCCCAGGGTAGAGTGTAATTATTCCAGCACGTGATTCCTCTCCGAAATAAGACAAGGACAGTGAAAGAACTCAACAGAGATCAAAATTAAAGAAAAAAAATAAAAGAGGATATTTGAAAAGGATAATGAAGAAACTATTATATTAATATGTATTATTTATTACTTGCCAAATATTTTGTTTATTATTTAGCCACATTTTTGTTCAGAGATTTATACCAATGAAAGAAGTTTCATAAAAAGTAACAAATACACTAAATTATCAGGAAAATTAATGAGAAGGGGAAATTATGAATGTTTTATTGTTTATAAAGAGGAAAAAAACAAGACAAGCATATGATTCCAAGAGCTTGCCCACACCCGAATTAAATTTGTTACATATTCTGCCCTGAATTATCCACAAAGATAAGAAATCCTCAGGGTGGTTAGACGCCGTGTTCAGCTGCAGCTATAGTTTGAGCTTTGCCGGGGAAACCTTATTTTCAGAAAAGAGTTAAACAGAGACAGAAATCATTGCTGTTGGAAGTGATGCCTATCTTCAGCACAGAGTAAAATGTTAGTCAAAAGCATAAAAAAGCAATAATACAAGCCGTGATTGTGCTAAATGGTCTCTCACTGCTACACACTAATATAAAACATCTGCAATATGTGTACAGCTGAGGAGTAAAAATCTTTTTCAGTAAGTTTCCTCACACATTATGAAGAAATATATTGCTATCACCCATTGAGACAAAAAGGCCAACACAATCCATAATGATATAATTCCACCTCAGCAAAAGAGATATTTAGATATTTTGTCTTTCAGTTCTTCAATTTAAAGAGCCACAATCATCATTTGTAAGAATGATTTGTTTTATGCATTTTCTCCTGTCATATTTTATAGAAACCACCTTCAGTAAATTCGGAGTTCTACCCCACAAATCACAGACCAAACTATCTGAACCATTTCCTTTGAATCAGGTGTTAATAACCTAGGCTCCAATCTCACACAGTTTTCTTTGTATGCCTAAATTTATAAATGAAAATAGATCAATTGAGTGTGTAGTACACAAAGGTGAGAGTTTGTGGAAGTTTTAAACACTGCCATACTTAGCAATATAAACTATTGCAACAGAACAATATAAAAGATAAAAACTATATATTCCAGTTTTTCTTCAGTTTTGCAGGAATTTGGCTATTAACCTAGTTCTCCAGATAAATTTAATCACCTGTTTCAGCTAAAAAAAATGAAGTATTTTATACTTTTCTCTACTAAGCCATTTTGGAGATTGGATTTGTTCGTATGAACCCAAACATTTTACCGAAGAGTCCATGGAAGTTAAAAAATGTTGTGGGAAATATGCAGCTTCTGACTTTTCCAGTTCATCCTCCCCAAAGGAGGTATAAAGTTTGTGATCAAGCCCTACTCTTCTGTGCAAATGGAAGATTCACCCTCACCCCTCCACAGAATAATTCATTCCTTCTGTTTTGCAGGGCCACCCTGCAGGAGCCACCCACAGCTTGCCAGCCCCAAAAGCAAGCAAGCAGCTATCTCTTCTGCATTATGGAACACTGGCAAATCCACGCTCACATGGGTTTGCAATGATTTGCAAGAATGACGTGTAACAAAGCAAGCACATGCTTATTTATGTGAAAGATCTTTTGAATTTTATGTTCCAAAAACTATTTACAAATTATAAAGAATATTATTATGTGGTTTAAACTTTATATATGAGAAAAGCTGTTCTAGGACACAGCACTTCCAAATTGTTCAGATAGCTCTGAGACGTAAGTCAAAAACAATAATAAATGCAAAAGCTAGAGATGGAGATTTGTAATGAACCTAAGAACTGGAATCTGCACCCATTTCCCTCATTAAATACTTAGTAAGTGTGGGTAGAAAATGTAAAAAACAGGATTCTTTTGTTGTCTTCTCTGCTGGACTAGCAGAACCAGGTTGGATAGACCCTTATAATTACTTAATTCTTTTAATATAAAATGGTGCTATATAGTACTTACAGCTACTAGGAACTGAGGTTTCACAAATTAATACAGTTTATGCTCTGTACTTTCATAACAGACATAGATTGAAGCCTGTATTAAATAAAAAATATAGGTTTACAGTAAATTTATTGTCATTAACTTTGACAGCAATTCTTCAGGAAAAATAATTCTATGGTATCTTACAACCTATTTAGATGTATAGGTACAACTACAACAGTACCTATGGCACATAAAGCCATTACCCTTTTAGTTAATGGCTTTCTTTCAACATTTATATTTTGAACTGTCTCAAGGAAATAATCGATTTAAATGGCAGAAGAAGAAATAATTCCTGAGAAGTATTTTTGATAAATTAAATCAAGTCTATACTAAAAAAATTTTAGAACATTTTGTTGGAAGTTCAATCTAATTACTACTAAGATGTTCATAAGACTGTTAAAATATTTTTAAATACTGTTGATATTTCACAGAGAATTTTATGACAGTTTAAAACATTCTAATTCATACAATAACCACCAGTATTAGCAAAAGTTAAACACAATTATTGTCATAACTGTATAAACAGACACAGCTGAGATTATGCATATTCTCAATAAAGTACTATAGCACTAAAACAGCACTACCAGCGGAAAACATTTTGCTTTTAAGTCAACTGAAGTCTAAGCTTATGTAAGTTTACTACACTACTCTCTATATGTCATGTCAAGAAGCACCAACAATAACCCTTAAATTATGTGATTAAACACACCAAAACAAATAAAAAGATACTGTCAAAGCAAAGAGTTTGTGAAAAATTTTATCTGAAAAAAATGTTTCTAAATTATAGATGTGTCTACATAAGTTTGGGATCAGTCACTGAAAAATATCAAGAAGCGTAAAAATTAAACTTATTCTTCTTAATGAATAATATAAGGTAACTCTTCTTCCTTTTAAATTTTGCAGACAATTATACCATTGTGTGACTTTTACTTTGTTCTGTATTCTTATGCGTTTCTTGTTCTGTAACATCATAAAACCTTCATTGAAAAACAAGCCACAATTTTTTCTTACTTTGTGTTTTTTAACGTATCTTGATATACATGGCATATTTTTCTAGCAACTGTGTGAGACGATGTAAATTTTAAATTACGTCTTCAAAATAAGGTCTGTCTCTTTCTCCACAGTTCATTGCAAGCTCAGGAACAATTTCCTACCAAGTTAAGCATAGTGCAAACCCAGTATCAGATACTATTTAAAATCTTATTTAGATATTTGAATACATATATTGACAGGTAGAACACCGCAATGTGTGGAACATGATAATCATTATTATCACAATTCTAAATCCATCTCTTATCTGATCTGTCTTTGGCTACTAATTAATAAAAAAAATAATTAGATCTGCTGGGGATTTTCCAATTAAACAGCTTTGTGTCAGAAAATACTGATTAATTGAAACAAAAGCTTTTGTAAGAAAGTAGAATTTTTCACCATACCAACGTTGGAGAAGAAATCTCAGTTGTCAAGCAACTGTCCTGCAGACCAAACACTTGCTACTCTGGCATAAGTGTTTGTAGTGCAAGTGCTGAAGTCTAACATTGAAAAGGTTGAAGAAAAGATATGTAAAATGGGGAAATATGCAAGTTCCTACTACCACCAGACATAAATATTTAGATTCCTTTTTTTTTTTTTTTTGGTCTTGTTTGAGCTTAGTAGTGACCTTGGAACAGTTTATGCTTCATCACATATCAGGCAGAATCAGTAAACAAGATCAGCAATTAGAGGGCAAAACAAGCTCAACAGAAAATATCAGCTAAGCAATAGTGGTAATAAATAAAGAATTAAAAGCTACAGTTTTTTGATTGTCTTAAACTGCAGCAATAGCTTGTGCAAAGGAAACTTCTAAAAGCCCAATAATCCAAATGCAAAAAGATCATTTTACCAAAAGAGACACTTGTCAATAGAGAAGTTTTTCGGTACTTACAATATTAGTTCCACAGATCAAAGTCAAGTTCTGTTAAATAAACCTTTGCCTTGGCAGGTGGCCCATAGCTTCAGCTCTCTTGAAACTGAAATGCTTTTTGTCAGTACATGACCACGGCAGGGAAGGATGTGTGTCCTGTGCCAGCAGCTTCAACTACCTGATGGTTAAGCAGTTTCCCTGAGAAAAGTCCTTGTTTTTCCATTCTCTTCCAGCTTCGTAAACACAGGAAGGATATGTACAATTAATCTTTCTGATCGATTAGCTAATCAATTATTTCCACAGAGTGCAACAGCTCCAAAATACTACATGCCACTAAATAGCCATGGACTAGGAACTCATACAAAAGGTTACGCACCCGCTCCGAATTTAGTCTTCTTTCTTCCGAAATCTTCTGCTCAAATATACCCATCAATATTTTTAAAATCCTTCAGCTGTGCAAATGTTGAATGAGAAAAGTTGGGAATGTTCTAGTATTACGCAGGACAAGATAAACATTTCCAGCTCATCTCCAATTAAGAATGTAACACGTTTTTTCCACAGAATTGGAGGGCGTTAGTGTCTATTGTTTGATATTTTGTCTTGTGATACAGGGTTGTCAGAGCCTTGCCTTGGCTGACACATGAGTACAATGCAGACAGAGGTTGTGTATAGGGAGCTGCAGCACTCAAGGCAATGAAAATGGAAACTGAGTGTGATGAACCTTAGCACAGGGCATGGGTCACAGCCTGACAGGAAAGCAGTACCTGAAACTACAGGAAAGGTACCCCACTGTGTGTATTGATGGATCGACAGCCTATGCTGAAAGCTGTCTATAAAAACCCTCAGCAGTAGCTGGGGGGGGTGGGGGGAGATACAACAACACACATGACAGGGAGGAAGGAATATACCTGGACATCAGCACCACGTAAGAGCAGAATGACCAAGGAGGAACTGCTGAGCCTTGGAGCAGAGTTACTGCATGTGAGCCTGACGCTGAAGATGGCTGGAGGGAGATTATACTCCATTCAGTGAAACAAAAATAATGGATATTTATGCAAAAATGAAAATAACTAATTCTGATGATGCAGGGATTTCTGATTAATTGATTTGTTTTAAAGAATTTGTAGAAACATATTTTCAACATCACCTTACACTAATTGCAAGGGTTATTTTTCCATCAGAGAGTCATGCAGTCATCTTCCTTGTTTACTAGAAGAATTGTTACAGTTTTGCTTGTGCTATTGACTTAAAAAGCAGCAGCAATAAAAATTGTTTTCTTGGGGGTTTGTTGGGGGGAAATTTGAAAATAATAATAAAATTTATAATTTTCAATTTATGTTTAAAACTCGTAATGCAGTCATAAAGTTAAATACATTCTTCTCAACTCCCTATATTCTCTGTATACTGGAAATAAGAGTTTCATGGCCTTCATTTCCTGTTGCTTCCTTTTATGATTTTCAATTACCAGTTTAGAAATACAGTCTAGAGTACATTAAGTAACAGCAGTTGCATCTGAGGTTAATCTGTAACAAAAAATGTATTCTATTCTTGAAGCAGCATGGAAGCCATTCAGAAAGATTAAGGGATAGTTTTGAATTCTATTTTATTTCACCTTATGTTTTCAGTATTAAAAACAAAAACAAGATGACTGTTAAACAAAGACAAATTTATATCTAGAAAAACACTGGTTCTTCCTTTTTTTCTGAAAGCTTTTCCCTTGAAACTCAAAGACCAACACCAAATCTCGGGGTGCCTCTCAGTAACTCATCTGAAATAAATTCTTGCTTTTCCTTTCCCCTTCATCTTTGTAGGCACAGCAACATTCTTCTCTCAGTCCCTTTGAAGTTAGCAGTAATTAGTGACTGTGCAAAACAAAACATTTTGTGTGTAAAATACAGCAGTGCTGAAAGCAAAAAATTTTAAGTGGTTATACCTCACAATGTTCATAATTTCTGTCTCCCTCCTCCACCTCCACCTCCATATACCTTGCTAGGACACCAAGGGTGTTTGAAGAATTCAGTGTATGAATCTTGCTGAGTGTAATTATATCTCTTTACAGAACAGTGTTGAGATTTTGCCTTTCCCTTTCTTTCCCTCCTTAACCCCCTACCTTATGCAGCTGAGGAACAAAATGAGCAGGAACAACCTAGCTTCAAAATATGAGCATATGATGCCTGTTACTGGAATAATAGAAAACAGAAAGGTTTTATTATAAAATTGAAACTAACTATGGCCACACTGCAGAGCCCTGATAGTAAGTCTCGCTGTTAGTATTACAGTGGCAGGCCACATGCTGCTTCAGTCTACTGTGATTCTAGCCCTCAGCGGTGGCTTAATGGTGATTACACAGGGTGTTGGCACAAACTGGTTAATGCTTGCAGCTCTGGAGAGTTAGCATCACAGCCTGGGAGAAGCAGAGCAAGCTAGAGCTGTGGTGGCATTAACGGTTACAGCACTGCATGGCTGGTTTGCAATTAGTGGATGGAGAGTGTGAGCCTGATATAGAGTAAAACTATGATTTAAAAATGAAGAATTTTATTTGTTTTTGATCAAATCCCTTCCTGCCTAAAATTGTTGGGGGAAATGTCTTGTAGGAAAGCATTCTGTCTCACTCTCCCCTTCTGTTTTCTTGAAATGTAGCAATTTCAGAAACGTTAAGAGGGGGGAGGGAGGAGGGAGGAGGAGATTAAAGCAAATTCTCTAGCAGCAACCAGCTTTAAGACAATTTGCATAAATACTGTTTATGTTATTCCAAACTGAAAGTCACAAAGTGAACGTAACATTACACTCCCCTCAGAGCCATCCACTACTTTCACACAAAAAAGGTAATTTCTCTTCCGCACAAGCATGTGGGTTTTTTCCTTCCTGACTTAGTTATATGCCTGCCCATTTTGTCCTTCCCTGTAACTCATTCATCTCACCCACAAAGCCTCTTAACCTGATATACTGTCCAGTCACTTGGTTCTTACTGTTACTCTGTTCCTTTAATCCTTCTTCTACTTCAAGATTCAGATTTAGACTAGATCAAGGAAAACTCTAATTATGATAAGGATTTTCTCTGCTAACACTTTGTAGCTTTCAGGTCAAAGTCACAAGCTTCTATCAGTTGTAGCTTTAAAGTCAAAGATCAGAAATGGAGCTTGAAAGGTCATCTAGGCAGTGGTCTTGCCACAGAACAAGGACAGCAAAATACCAGTTTCATTCATGACAGCCTATCCTGTTCTGAAAAACCTTCAGCAGTGGAGATTCAATAGCATGCACAGGCAAACTATTGCAATGCTTAGCAGTCCTTTCTATTAGTACATTTTTCCTAAATCTTCCTTGCTGAAATTTAAGCCAATTACTTCTTGTCTTATCTACACTGGACATGGAGAACGGATTATTTCCTCTCTCTCTGAAGCAGGCTTTTATAATTTTTAAGACTGTTATCAGGGCTCTCTTCAGTTGCTTCTGTTGCAAACTAAAAATCTTCAATTAATTCACTCTTTCCTTCTGTTTTCTAGATTTAGATCTCTAACTGTTGTTCATCTCCTCTGGACTTCCATCCACAGATCGGTGTGTTGCTGATCAACACTGAAGAACAATCCTTTAAAATTTTATTCCATTGGTGTCATCCAAAAAAATATAATTATCATGCTATTTTATTAAAATCCCCATTCACTGGTGGAAGGGAAAAAGTGTAGCAGGTCTAAAAGAAACATATATGAACTACTTTTTGATACACATTGGTGATTTGGAAAGGAACTTTTTCTTTCCAGTTCTAGCTTATTAAAAATCATTTGACAGTAAAAACAAAACAACAAAACAAAACAAAACAAAACAAAACAAAACAAAACAAAACATTGCTATTTTTCAAAGCTCTAGGAATGCATATGTGGTTACCTGAATTAAAATGGGTTCACCAACTTATTAGATTTTCCATGGTGATACGTGTTGTCCAGCCATTACCTTATTGAGGAGGTTAACGTCACAATCTGTCTTGAAAAGACCTCTCACATAACCTGTTGTTTGTAATACACAAGGTAAATCTCTGCAGTAAACCCTATTGATTTTAAACCACTCAGTAATGGTGTTTTCCATCACAGTTTAAAGCCTGAAGATTGTCGAGTTCTTTTCCAGAGAGCAACACTGAATCTAAACTGCAACATTATGAGATCCTTTAGTTTGAAGTGTAATCAAAGAAAACAGAAATTAGCTGCCACAATCAAAAAGGAACAGAGAAGAAAGAGAGCACTGGTGTTCCATTTGGAAAAACCCAAGGCAAAATCTGCCTCCCCGTCTGAGACCTGTCAGAAGAAGAAGCAGTGAATGGCTGCAGTGACCCCAGAGCCAGCTGGCCTGAGATACTCATGCGAGTGCTCTTGAGGCATCTACTGACAATCATGATTGGAGATTCTTTATCTATCAAAATAAAAGTTCAGGTTCAGCCTTTCTCCCTCATTATTCTGAAGTCTTGACCTTTGTCTTTGATCACTTATCATGCAGGTGTAAGGTGTAGGAGTCAGAAGATATTTAACTAGTCTCCTAAAAGCATTTTTTTTAATGATCTGAATTTATTTGTAGGTTGTTTTGAGTCAAAGAGCTGCTAATGTGTATGATAAAGCCATTCCTTCCCCCATGGAAACTGTAAAAAATAGTAAAAAAAAGAAAAATGATGCATGAAAGTAAACACAAATTACAACACGGCCACAAAGGAAGGGAAATATATAACCTGAGGCAAGAAAACTGTGGCCTGTTGACTCTGCCTTCAAATAAAAAAATACCTAAATCAGGAATGACAAGCCTTTCTGATCTTACAAGGCAAATACCAAAATCTCATATTTCTATGACTGTCAAACTGCATATTGCATATATATCACAATTTCCACAGATAAGAAATAACCATGTCTGCATAAGAGTGGTACTGATCTCTGCACTACCTATGCCCCTCAGAGGAACCACTGTGGCCCATGAGGCTCCCTGAGGACCCACAGACACCCCATGGCCCCACCACACCAGTGGTATTTACAGTGTCTGTAAACCACACAGGTCACAGGAGCTACAGGGTGTTCATCCCTCATTATATTTCTTTTCCACACCTTCCTTGCTCCTGTCTAACATTTTCCTTGGGACCCTTCTTCCTTGCTATGTGTTTGCTTCTAGCTCAAAGCTCTGCACCTTTAGTTTGGTAATAAAAATTCCCCTGAATGTAGAGACTTCCCCTAATCCATTCTACCTCCCCCGAGGACAGATGCTGAAAGCAAGGAAAGTTTTCATTAACTGGCAGGATGAGAGAGGAAAACAGTCTCTGCCGTTGTGATCAGCGTTATCAGAGAGAGAGGGAGAGAGGCTCAGCAGCAACACAACAGGCATCTCCTTCCCCCCTGCCTCCCAAAGTGCTTTCTCATCATAAGCAAGGACAATTATAGTGTATTTTGAATCTAGCTACTTGAGCTAGTATCACACCACCTTTCCTGATGCCTGCATGAAGGAAAAAAGAAAAAGAAATCACACCCAGAGAAGACTTGAGTCCTAGAAAAATAAAGTCAAACGCTTCATCTTCTGGGCTGCAAAGGGGTTGGTTAGATTTATTTAACTTCATATCTTCTGCAGAGGTGGGAAAAAAAAATAGAAGGAAGATCAAGATATCACTTGTAATAAAATAATAGTAAAAAGGCATGTGCATCATTCTCCTTTGTCATATAACTCATTTCACTTAAGCTTTGTATGTGATTTAACTCTAGTGTAGTAATGAAATATTGGTCTTACCCTATTAGCCCATTAATCATTATAATACTTAGAAAGCCACATAAATTGAATACAGTAGAGTTAGGACTAGATTGCTGTGCAGCAGGAAATATATTGTCCGGTTTCCTTGGTGATTTCTTCCATGTCAACAACAGAAGCAAGCACTGTTATATATTTCTGAGAGAAATTAAATTATCAAATTATTGCATTTGTAGTACCTCATCAGCAAGATCCAAACTGCACCAATATGAACAGAGCTATTCTTAAATTATGTAAAACTCCCCAAGAGAAGAATTTGGCCCCAAATACACCATTGCTGGAGTTGATAAAACATATTTATCAATATTTGAAAAATCTGTTAGACTACTAATCAGCAAATATCTGACAAAATCTAATAATTATTCAAGAATAATGCTATGCAAATGTATAAGAATACATTCCATCTCAATATCTTCAGATTTATAATGCATCTTAGCAAGTGTTAATTGGCTGTTGCATTAATTTTTAGAAATCAGCTACTCATACATAGAATAAAAACTAGATATTTTTAAAGAACACAGATTTTTTGCTTCAGGCAAGCTCTTTTCATTTTAATGGCTTTAAGATAGACAATTTTTGCAATTCATATTACAGCCTACAGACAAACTGTAGCTTAATGACATCATCTAAAGATTGATTATCTCTTTGAAGCATTGCAACTATAAGGAAATTTATACAGATATGTTTTAAAATATCACAGATTTTATTAGAAAGTACCTCTGAAAGTAATGTGCTCCAATTAAGGAATTTCAAGAAATTAATACGTACTCTAGGGCTAAAACCTCTTTCTAGATAAACGTCAGCGAACTATTTCATTCAAAATGGATCCCTACTGAAGGAAATAGATCTCTGTAGAAGTCTATCTGGGAAAACCCTGTAATAGGGTTTCTCCTTCAGTTGTTATGCCTGAAATCAGACTAATACAAAAGAATTATCAAAATAAAACAAAGTTAATTTATCAATTAACTTTTTTTATTATTATTATTATTATTTTTCATTCACATTGTCAGACACTCTGGACACGAACAATGTTTCATAGCTGGTGGATCTTGTGGAAAATACTATCCCCGGTTTTCCAAGGCTACTGTTACTGAGGAATTGAGTCATTTAAGTTCAGTGCCTGGTTCTGTAAAACCTAACCAACATTCCCTTTCTCTTCTTATGCAGTGACTCCATAGACACACTCTGAATCACAGAGAGAAAAAAAGCACATTTTAAAAAGATTAAACACTTTAAGTTGACTGATTCAATTTAACACTTAAGAAACATAGAGAAAACAAATAAAAAATCCTTTCATGATAAAGGCATTTCTTCCTTGTTTTAGCAAACCTTTAGGTAATGTATGATAAAGCAAGTTTCAGGAGGATGCTGCTGCAAAGAGCCCCCCAAAGAAAATTATACTTTGAAAAAGAAGCAAGTCCTGACTGAAAAAGAACCTTTTGGAAGGGGAATATGTAATAATGTATGTTCTTTCTTACCTCTTTACTAGACATTGTTGTGCAACATCAGCTTTTCAACGTTCACGTTGGAGGTGGTCACCTCACTTTAAAAAATGATTATGATTTAGCAGTTTGAATTTTGGAGAATATATTTTGAATATATTTTAAAAGTTCAATTTTGGTATCTCAAGCAGGACAGCCAAAATAAAAGGATTTAAAATCCATTTCAAAGTCTGGGATTGTTCAACAAGCATCATCATTTAATTTTTGAAATATTTTACACACCATCTAAATTAAATCTTTTGCTCCTTATCCATTGTAATAGCACTGGAAACATCTGAATTTTATTCTTCTCTTTTCAGTTGTCCCAAAAGACACTCCCTAACTTCAGCTTGCAGGCAGATGAAAGTGGGATCTGTTAATGTAGCAAAGAATTGCTTCCCATATTAAATATGACATACAGAAAAATGAAAAACTGTATCTCTGTATTTCATCCTTAATAATACAAAATAAAATAAAAATGCATATTATTTCTAATTTCTCAGAAGAAAAATGTCTCTGTTGCTCATAACACCTTTTTATCCCCTATTAATTAAATTAATTTTAATTATACGTTCTATGGAAGTAGAGAGAACCCATATCTCTCAAACAACGTTAGAGATATTTTATACCCAAGGTGGCAACCCCACAATGTTTAGGCTAATTTACAACACTGACACTGTCATTTACCTCACTTGCTTCACAAACTTCTTTCCTGTGTGATCACATCTTTAATTTCCCTGTAATATGCTCTACTTTAGCAAATTAGGGCACACATTGCAAATCAGAATAGATCCTACTTTAAATTTTACATAGCAGTCCAAACATGGTGAACTTACTAGCTCTGCAGGTAATATATAACTATTAATACTTATCTAAATTGATTTTGTTCTCCCTGAGATTACTGATCAGACAGGTGAATACAAGGAGGTGGTTGATCTAAACATCTGGAGATTTATTCCCTTTAAGACTTTGTGGATTCCTCTTTGTGAAAAACAGAGAATATAATTTTAAACATCAACTAATGCAGAGCTGTTGATTGTAAAGAAATCAAAGAAGAAAAGAAAGCAACAGTCAATCCCCCAAAACAAAGCAATGTCATATAACAAAACAATAAACAAAGCAATAAACATATACAAAAATATACTTTGCATATAATTCCAGTGAAGTACTTCAGCACGTGCTGAAATTTATTAGTTGGATCCATTCATTTTAACGGGACAATTATTTTCTTATTAATGGGGGAAAGGTCTGAGATTAAAAAAAAAAAATCAGGAAAATCTGGCTAAAGGAGATCAAGATTGTTACAAGGATACTCAAAATGATCAACATGTAGTACTAGCCAACATATCTGTAATTAAGACTGGTTTGGTAGACATCATGCAGAGAATAGGACAGTAGTATTCAACTCTGGCAATATCTGTGTATACAGTAAAATTTTATCTTATTTCTTTTGCTCATATAAAATATAAATGATATTACGCAGAACATAAATTATGGGAATAAACTTCGCTCATCATTAGAATTATATTTTTTTTTAATGATAACACTTGACAAAGAGGAGATAAACTACCATACAGCCTAGAAATTGCCTCTGGATTGATTCAGCTTTGGCTGGAATCTCAGGTAACTTCTAAATTCATTGAGAAAGCCTGGAAACATATGTCAGCTGAATAAAGTTCAAATTCACAAGGAGAAAGAAACATTCAATCAGAACAACAAAACTAAACCAGCTACAGGTGATAAAATTATGCAGAAAACATAAAACAACGGGGTCTGACTAGAGCAATTCTGGAAGGAGACAGCTTAATCAGGCAGCCACACAGCCTTTAGGGGCAGAACTAGAGTAAAGTGGGCCCCCATGCAGTACCATTTAACAGCATGAGCCTTTCTGAAAATGCAGTCTAGGTAAAATAGTTCAGGAAATTTCAGTGGTAATGATAACAAAAATAATGCTGCCGGATAAAAGAGAAAATGAATGCTACAAAGATTATGCAAGTTGTTCTAAAAAGTGTGAGAGAAAATAATAGCATTTATAAGGCAGCGTACAGTGTGAGGCCAAAGGATAAAAGGTAGGAAGGAATGGTAGAAAGCACTACTTATACTGAATCCTAGATGCTTCAACTACAGATGACATCAGTTACTTTACATCTGGATATGTGAAGTCTTAAAAGGAGGAGAGAGGATTACTGACAAATCAAATGGGAAAACTAGAAAATTTGAATCTCAAAAAGACAGCTGAGCACTTCAGTTCCTGTACTCTGCTTAAGAAGATGCAAGCTCCTTTGAAAGATAATTAAAAAAAAAAATGTCTAAAGGAAGGTGTATCTGAACTCACATCCACCCCCTCAACATTAAAAAAATCTCTTCTCATTCACAATGTACAGCCCACTCCTAAATTGAAGTATCATATAGGCATATTTTGAAAAGAGAAGAAGGGCCTAAATTTACCATAACACCTGGAGAAGGATAAAGTTAATTAAAACTTTTCTTTTTTTGTGGAAGAAGCACACAAAAGATAGGAGGCATGATTATGTTTTCTTCTTCAGCATGATGTGGATTCCCAGAGCTCCTCTGCAGCTCCTGCATTTGAAAGAAAATTCCATCTCTCAGAAATACACTTACAGAATATTTTATTAACGCCGCAAGATTTTGCTCTGTGGACCCAGTTGCAGGTGACTATTCTAGACTTCAGATTAAAGCTGGAGCATTTGTATAAAAATCTGTTTTATAGCATAGTGGCTTTTTCCGATAATGCCATCATCTTTCCAACTAGTTTTTCCTAGTTCACATTCCTGAGTGATTCTACAGGAGGAATCTTAGAGATAAATAATCTCATACGCTAAGTAGCAATTACTGATGAGCAGGAGAGGAAGGGTAGACTTTATTTTACACCAGGTCTGAGCTGTCATGCTGGCTGACAGCAGAACTCCACTTATTGCTCGCTTTCTGTTTGCCACCCACATGCTGTCCTGTACTTCAGATACAGCAGTCTTGGACCACATGGAGAGACTGACATAAGTGTGGTTCCATGTTGTCTACTCTGTTTGATTGTGTAGCAAAACCAGTACAGCATCATGATTCTGGGATATCGCATTTGAAATCAGTTCTAAAGATAGCCTTCATCTACCTGCAGATTCTCAGGAATTTGCCCCTCCCTTTCAGCCTTCAGTGGTTCTTAAAACAATGCTTTCAGCAAAAGTAAGTCAACTTTGTAAGTTTGGAGTAACAAGATGACACCATGCCACATGTGGTGCGTTGACCTTGGCTGGCTCCCAGGGGCCTACCAAAATGCTCCCTCACTCCACCTCCTCAACAGGATATGGGCAGAAAACAAGACAGAAAAGCTTATGGGTTGAGGAAAAGACAGGGAAATCACTCAAATGCAAACAGGCTCAGCTTGGGGAAATTAATTTATTATCAATTAAAAATAGAGTAGGATGGTGAGAAACAAAGAGAAAAACTAAAACACCTTGCTCCCTGCTCCAGGCTCAACTTTGCTTCTTCGTTCCCAGGTCTTCTACCTCCTCTGAGAAAGGCAGGTGGATGGGGAATGGGGATTGTGTTCAGTCCTTAACAGCTCCTCTCTGCTGCTCCTTCCTCCTCACACTTTCCCCCTGCTCCAGAGTGGTATCCTTCCTGAGGGGTACAGTCCTTCAGGAACAGCATGCTCAGCATGGGTCCCACCCTGGCCACAGTTCCTGCCAGAAACCTTGCTACAATTTACACACACGTTACCTCTCATCTCTTCATCTCAGTTACAACAGAAATTCCCCACAATTATTCTGCTGTCTAGAAAAGTTCGGTCCATGTTTTGCCTGTTACCTCTCCCAATTACTATCCTTATTTTAAATTCCTCAGGTACCCCTTGCTGGGCACCAACCAAATGACGGTGGTAGGCTGATCTTGGCTGGCCACCAGGTGCCCACCAAGGTGGTCTATCCCTCCCACACAAAAAGCTCATGGGTCGAGGTAAGGACAGAGATATCACTCAGCAATCACCATTATGGGCAAAACACACTCCACTAGTGGAAATTAACTCAATTTGTTGCCATTTAGACCAAGTAAGATAATGAGAAATAAGAGTAAATAAAAACACCTTCCTTCCACCCCTCCCTTCTTCCCAGGTTCAGCTTCACTCCTGACTCTTCTACATTGCTACCCTTGAGTGGCGCAGGATGACAGAGAATAGGGGTTGAGGTGTTCATAACACTTTGCCTCTGACCCTCCTTCCTCCTCCCACTCCACTCCTGCTCCACCATTTGTTCCCCCCCACAGGACACAGTCCTTCACAAACTTCAGGGGGGTTGGACTAGATGATCTCTAGAGGTCCCTTCCAACCCTGACCATTCTGTGATTCTGTGATTCTCCAATGCGGATCCTTCCCATCAGCTGCAGTTCTTCATGAACTGCTCCAGTGTGCGTCCTTTCCAAAGGGTGCAGTCATTCAGGAATGGACTGCTCCAGTGAGGGTCCCCCATGAGCCACAGATCCTGCCAGAAAACTGCACCTGTGTGGGTTCCTTTCCACGGTGCCACAGACCCTGCCAGAAGCCTGGTCCAGTACAGGCTTTCCACTGGCTGCAGCTTCCTTCGGGACATGTCCACCTGCTGCAGCATGGTGTCCTCCACTAGTGGCAGGGTGGGTATCTGCTCTACTGTGGACCTCCACAGGTTGCAGGGGAACAACCTGCTCCATGATGGTCTTCACCGCGGGGTACAGGGGAATCTCTGTTCCAGTACCTGGAGCACCTCCTCTTCCTCCTTCTTCACTGGCCTTGGTGTCTGCTGGGCTGTCTTTCTCATTCTTCCACTCCTCTTTCACACAGCTGCCATGCAGCATTTTTTGCCCTTTCTTAAATATGTTATCACACGAGCTCCGCCAGCTTGGCTGATGGGCTCAGCTGTGTCCTTCAGTGGGTCTGTTGGAGCTGGCTGTGTCTGGCATGGATCAGACCCTGGTGTCTCCTCACAGAGGCCAACCTTGCAGCACCCCACCACCACAACCACCATGAAAACCTTGCCCCTGAAGCCCAATACACCATGTAAATTGTCTGTTTCATAGTTATTTTGCCTAATCTTAGAGCTGTTACAGTAGATATTATTCCAAGTAGCACTCATGGAAGTCATTCAGGTGAACTTTTCATACATTGATTTTCATACATTGATGAGAGATAAGATTCTTTTGTACAGTGGTTCATCACGCAAATTTGCATATTATGGATTCATAATATCAAATACATTATATTTTTAATGTATTTTTTTACTGTGCAAATTTGTAAGTTTTATACTTTAAGTGAAACTGTTGGTCAGTTAATGACTTTATCACTAAACACAGTGCTTAATTGAGTTTTAAAATTACAGCGGTACAGAAAGTTCCTCAAAAACCAATCCCATTGATTTCCATTTATGCAGATGCACAAAGTTTTACAGTGGGTTCAGTTCTTCTTTTCAAGTAGATTAGATGTGTGATTCAGTCCAAATTTTCTTTCTTATTTCGTAACCTTACACAATAGCATCCTCCTTTTTTTGAGCCATTTGAAAGTTTCTGTTCAAAAGTCTCTCCAAAATCAAATCAGAATTGTTACAGAGACTACAGGAACTCAAATTTGGACTCGGAGTTTGCAGCTTAAGTAATTTTGAAAATGTTGACTTAGATATTATATCCTCCATATATATAAATGCACACATACACACACACTTGCTATATATATATTGAAATGCTTAGGTGTTCAAAGTGCAATCAAGCAATATAAGGTACACTGTATATATATACACCCTACATATATATGTATATATATACACACACCCTCTATACATGTAGATATATAGATAAAGATAAGCATATATACCCTACCTGTAGATAAGTATGAACCCTCTATATAGGGTCTGTACATCCTATAATACATAATTGTGCTTTGAACACCTAAGCATTTAAATACATTTGGAATTTCTAGGAATGGAAAATAAGAAGAAAAAAAAAAAGAAAAAAACAGCATTATTTGGAATACAGCAGGCTTGTTTCAATTACATAAGCCAAGGAAAAGCTCTTGCTTCTCATGACAGGTAAACAACAATCCTGTCAGTTCCCATAAGAGTGTGACAAGTTTTGTTCAAGCTATCTTTCCAGAGCAGTCAAAATAAGCACAAAAATTCAGGCAACATAGCCCAAATCAACTTTTTTTTTCACATATGCGGAGGATGGAGGAAGCCTGTCCCCTAGAAGACTTTCCACCTCAGGCTCTGTCATAGAGTTTCTTTATGGGCCCTTTCTTTGGTAAGTGGAAACCAGAGGAGATACAGTCAGTTAATTACATGTACAGAGCACAATATTGTACAGCTGCTTGTCTTGTACTATATCACATATTCATGCTACTGAAGCATTAGGTGATGACCTAACATCTAGGAGACAAAGTTACTGCAGAGAGGTGAAAGAGTAGAGGGAGGCAAAGATAAAACATTGAGGCATGTTAGATAACTCCATTGTAGGTGTGCCTGTCACAGATTTCCAGCTAGGACGAGGTGGAACAGATGGATAAAGTCTTGAAGCTGACTCCCATGGTCCAACGGAGGCTGATTAAATATTGTAGATTGCAGTAACAGCTTTAGGAAAAGGCATTATGCTTGTGAATATAGACTTTGGTAATAACTGATTTAGACATTGGAAATATCAGAAGCTGAATATAGCGTGACTATGAGACTATGTACTCCCTATTAACTGTAAATCCAGCAGAACTCACATTATCTCTACAAAATCCCCAAAATAGCAAATGTTCCCCTTTGGGTTGCTACATGTTGCTTTTAATATGATTAAGGTTGCAGAAGCTGTCTCCTACACTTACCAGAGATTAGTACAAGGAACTGACCTTCCTTGGACAGTTTCGCACTCTCTCTAGTGTGTTTTCAAATATACATGCAAAGTTAACTAGATAGGGGAATCCTCAGCATTTGAAAGATGTACATAAAATGTGTAATATATATAGCGGGTACAAATCTATTGGTACATTTAAGAAAGCTTCATCCTCTGAATCTAATTTCCTTGAATTGCAAGTACAGTGCCTTAAGTTCTCATTGACATCAAAATACCTGTGACAAACGTACGGAGTTAGAAAATACCTGCACACGGCAAATATTGAACTAGAAAACCTGTTTTCTGATTTGTTTGTTTTTTCTCAACAGTGCTCGAGTCCACTCTCATGAAATGGCATAACGTGCTAGCAAGCTTTTCACAACTAACAAGTGGTGGGAAGGTTTGTGCCATTTTCGACAAATGTTCTGGGGCCATTCCTGACTATAAGACGATAAGGCTCTAGAAATCAGTGTAACCAATTACAACAGCAATATAATAATAAATGCTGCTGCCCCCCCCATATTTTACACACAATGTGAAGTTAATATGTAAATCGCATTTCAGAGATGGAAGGATAAATAAATAAATAAAAATTATCACCTCACTATAATCAAGAAAGCTAAACACTGGACTTATATTTGCAGACACTGCTTGTAATCGACCATTTCTTGCATTTTTATAGCTGTATTTCCTTCCTGCAGTGATCACAAGTATTCAGGAATTTACTGGAAATGCTGAGCTAAAAGGAAGAACAGATTTTCTTACATTATAAGAAAAAATGTTAAGATATATTCCCAGGTGCTCTTTTTGTGGCTACAACTATTATTTTGACCATTCTGGTAATCAACATTAAGAAATTGAAAAAGTCCATAGTCATAATTTTAATCTGCCATCTTTTATTTACAAGTCAATGCCTATATCCATCTATAAATTCACTGAATGACTCTCTATGAATTTTGTAGAGTTGCCTGATTCCTGTTGTATTATCATCATCCACTTGAGAAGCTTAAAAAATAAAAAGAGACCTGGTTTCATAAAATACAGCAGATGTTTTATCAACAAGGCTGAAGGAACTAGGACGTTGCCTGAAGCTTAGGATAACCTCAGTGAACTGGGCTTAGACTCCTGGAGAGGATATAGAATGTGAATCACCATTTGAAAATGAAAAGAAGGTGTTCATTTGCACACAAGGTTAAAGTGACTTAAGCAATTTAAAGGTCTTTCCTTCCCTTGCTGATATTAGCTTTACTCCGGCAAAGTGTTCTGAAGATGATAAGGACTGGCAAACCGACAGTAGAAAGTAAAACATCCCAAGTAAATGTGTCTTTGTGTTTAGGATTGTATTTAGGATTTTCGTAATGTTCAAAAGACGTGACAATGATTGCAGAGGCAAGAACCTTTCAGGGCTAAGTCTTAACAAAGTCCATGGTAACAGTGTAGCTCACTCTAATGCAGGATTTTGAACATTCTTCTCCCAATAAACAGAATTTATTATATTCTTAAAAGAAAAGAGAGGGGGGAATTGTACACTTAATACTCTAATACATTAATTCCTTTTGTTATTAAAATACTATCAGAGGGGATACATTTTCAAAAGTGCTGGTCTCAAGTTCAAAAATTAGTCATTACCAGATCCTTGAAGATACCTGGGTTTTGTTTAACCTTCATTGGCAACTATCATCTGAGCACTTCTCTTGGCCGGTTCTACCAGTGTTCTCCTGAGTCTCATCAGGTGCCCACACACGCATACCTGAAAATGCTGAGCTCTGACAGGCTAGTATCAGCAGAAGCTGAGCAGTTAAGAAACAATGTTATTTTTTAAAATGCCCCCAAATGAGTGGATTTATGTTTTTCTTTAAATTACTAAAGGACTCAAATATCTTCTTAAAAATAGAATTAAATGTACTTTTTACATTAATACTTAAAAAATTATTTTACAGTTCTACTAGAACTTACACCTTCTTCAAACAGGGCCAGTGACCTTGTAGGACAAGGTATTTATCTTCTGCTCCTGGTCCCACCCTGTCGCTGCTGAGGTCCTCCTTCCGCACCAGTGGGAACCAGGGCTTGCCTCTGAGACTACATGCACTTGGAGGAGGGTGTTGGGGTTAAAGGAGGTACTGAAGAGGGTCTTTGCACCTCCCTCATTTTCATCCCCTGCTCTCCCACCACCTGCTCCACACTCTGCACCAGTCACTCTCCCTCCCCGACTGGGCATTCTCTACCTGCTGGAGGGGACAGAGGTTACTGCATATGCAGATACCAAGGCAAGAGGCAGGTATCACAGTACTATTGTCGTAGTTTGGGCTGGGCTGGCCACCAATGTCTAAAATTTTCTGTATTAAGTACCTTTAGATTTGCTTAACCACCATGATATTTCTAATGCTGACTTTGGAAGGAGAATGCATTTGAGAAGTTTGTCTTAAGAAAAAAAAAATTTAGACACAACTATGTGTTATATGAATCTGAAAGACTTCCGTAACTTTTCTTCTGAGGTTTTCTCTCCCTTCTGTAAGCATGCACAACTTAGATATTCACAGTCAGGTTATTTTAAATCATGAAAGACATATCAAAACATATTTTCTATCTAAACTACTGAAGAAAAAAATCTACAAGACACAAATTTTATTGTTTTTTTTTCCTTTTACATCTATTAAATAGAAAGTAATTGCTATCCTAAAAAGCCTATTTTGCAAAACTATTACCACGATCATAAATTTCAGCCTCATAAAACAATCCTATCTTTTAACCGTAATAATATAAACAGAATTTTATCAAGCAAAATGGATAATAATGGTGATGGCACGCTTTAGAAGATTTTACTGATTCAACGTTGTTAGGTGCTTGTATACTGCCAATATATAATTTATAATTCTGTGTCCTTTCTGAATTATTAATTTATTAATTATGACCAATAATTGACTTTGCCAAGAACTGCATAGAAAAATAACTGATAAATTTCCAAAGGGGAGATAATATATTTTTTATGCATGGACAGTTGTAGTTTAAAACATTAAAGCAATGCTACTATAAAATGAAATATGTATGGAGAAATTTGGTGCTCAACTGTGATAAGAAATATTGATTAAGAAAAAATAAAACTGTGAAGGCCCTTACTCATCATGAGGATTAAGATAAATCTAGCAAAGAAAAAAAAGCCCAAAAGAGTTTGTCAAATTAACACTGACAGTGATGTATTTTTTCCCAGAGAACAACTATAAATATGATTTCCAAGTGCCACAACATCACAAGTTCTGTGAAAGAAATCAATGGAAAAACAAAGCGAGTACTGAAAATGGAGACATTTTTGTTACAATACTTTTCTCTAAGTTGCCAAATCATGTGTCATGGTTTAACCCAGCCAGCAACTAGGACTACGCAGCCGTTCACTCACTTTCTGCCCCCACCCCCAGTAGTATAGGGAGAAAAGGGAGCAAAAGGAAAAAAAACCCCAACCTCAAGGGTTGAGACAGACACAGTTAAATAAAACAGTAATGGAATGGAAAANNNNAAAAAAAAAAAAAAAAATTGGAAAATAATATACAAAAAAAAAGTGATTCAATGTAATTTCTCTCACCACCCAATGATCAGTTGCCCAGCCCACCCCAAGCAGTGATCACAGATTCCTGCCCCCCAGCCAACCCCCATTTATACACTGAGCATAACATCTATGGTATGGAACAAACCTTTGGCCAGCTTGTTCTGTCTATGGTCCCTCTCAGCTTCTATGGAAAACTGAAAAAGCCCTTGACTAATGTAAATATTACTTAGCAACAACTAAAACAATATGTGTTATCAACATTATTCTCATACTAAATCCAAAACAGATCAGCAGCTGGGAAGAAAATTAACTCTATCCCAGCTGAAACCAAGATATCATGTAACTGTCGAGGATCCAGGCAGAAAACAGTCACTTGATCTCATTGTCTTTCACCCCCTGTCTACATTCCTTAAAAGAACTATAAGGTTTTTTAAACGATTCCTCTAAAAAGGTGTGCTACAGCTGACCCCTTTGCAGGTTTCTTCACCACAAAAAAAATACTTCAGTTTTTTGCTTTAATCCTGGTGACATCTAATGTAACTGCACTCCTTGTACCTTTCCATGTACAGGCAAGCATGTACTTCCTTGTACTTTTCGACGGGGAAGCGTGCCCTGGTCAGTGCCTGCTTAGGGGCTCTTATTCCTCCCTGCCATGGATGTGTATGACAAGGACCTGTCCAGGTACAAAAGATTTCTACAGAGTGGATTAATGTCATACAAAGCTTTGATCAAGCAAACCAGGAAAGTGAGTACGTGTTACTTGGCACCATTAACAAAATGTGATTATCTTCCAGCTGTATTTAATAATTACTTTCCCGCTACTGAAACATTACGTTACAAATACTCTGGGAGAATGTGGTAACCTTAATTATCTCACTGTGCTTTGGACAAACAATTCTAATCTCCAGTTGTAAAAGCACATTTACATCTTGTCCTTCTAGGACAGTATTTTTCACTTTTTTTTTAACACTAACATTTCTCAGAGGAAATAATTCAGTATCACTGTGATAAAGGTGTTTCAGCACAAAAAAAAAAATAAATATGGTCAATAAAAAATACAGACACAAAATACAGTCCAAAAGATATGACAGAAGCTCGTTTTGTATAGGTGCCTTCTTTACATTTGGTTAGCAAATTCTTCAAGCAACCATTTGTCTCTGAATTCTTAGTACTGTGTACATAAATTTTCCAATTTTCTCCTATTCCCCACTGAATTTATCAGAGAATATTGTATTAACCCTCTACAAGGTCAAAACTCTCTGATCTGTCAGGGACCAAAGCCTCATGGAACTACTTTTATGCTGTTGAGTCATTACCACCTAAATATCATACTATTTCTTGATATACCAGTTTAAAATCACAGTTTTCGTTATCTGTAGCTAACAGAAAATCTGCAGGTATTGCTTGCAGGCTTAAATTTACAATGGAATTTAACAAATTAATTTTTCCAGTCTGTGCGTACCCACTGTTAGGAGTTCTTCTCCTCTTTTCTAGATCTTTTCCACTCTCCCATCCACTCTTTTTGCTTTACTTTTAATGGGCTCGCCAAGGTCTTCAACTCATTACTGCCCTACCTGCAGGATCTGCTGTATTATAGTGCTTACCCTGGGCTCCCATCACTTTGTTTGTTCACCCTTTTTTGCCTATTCTTCCACCATTTCCTTGAATTTCACATTGCCATATCCCCATTCTTCCACCTTGCCTTTTCGTATCAGATGTAAATAGTCATTTAACATATAGAAGTTTACAGAACATAGTGTCTGAACATAACAATTTCTGTCAGCTTGGACCCTACGTGACTTTGTCAAATTCTTCCCTGTTTCAGTTAAATGGTTCAAAGATATCTTCAAGGAGCTGAACACTCTTTTGAGATCTTACTTGTATATACTTTGAGTAGGTATTTTGTGTTCTTTTCCTACACTAGTCTTAAGAAAGACTTTTTCTCTTGTTTAACCTGTAGAATTTTTTTTAACTGTCATTAAAGTGTAGCTCTCCATTTCACTAGAAGTGAAGGTAATTTATATTAAGGTAAAAAGAAAAGGACAACTTCATGCCAAAGGCAAAACATACTTATACGCAAAACCACATTTTGCCTGACCAAATTATCAGCAGAAAAGACAATATTAAATGAGATCTCAAGCTTGTAGTTATTTAACTTCTTAGGCAAGAAAATTATAGAGATTGAAGGTAGGACACTAAAGTCACATAAATACATACGTTTTTTGTAAATGAAGATTCACTGTAGTTCTGATGGAAACCTCCGGTCCTGACTTTAAAAGAGTTTGTAAATGTGTTCTCAGCAGCTTGACTAACACAGTTGTCAGCCAGATGGTTTCTGTTACAATGGTGGATGAATAATTCATTATTATTCATGCAGTCTAACAATTTTGTCTTTTTCTATTCATGAACTTTTCATGAAATTGTCTGCACTCTTTAGGCAGAACCACCCAAGCCTCACTGTAGTGTGCACTTCCTCCTCATGTAGTCCTTCAGTGATGAATGCTCAGGCTTGGAGCTGTGCTCATTAATTGTACAGCTCGAGTGGCATTGTTTCTGTTCTGTGATTTATGTAACTAACACCACGTAAGGTTTACATTTCAAAATCAAATAAATAAATAGAAACTTGCTTTTGGCCAACATACAACTATTCAAGCTTAAAATTGAATTTAATCAGCATTCACACCAATAAGTTCTGAAACATTTGTGGAAATTAAATATGAAGAAGTTGGTCCCCTAAGGAAATGGCATAGTCCTGCTTCTTCCAGCTGTAACCTTGGAAATCTGCTTTTCTAAGGGAGATTTTTTCCTCAAGGAAACACAGAGCAAATGACTTCTGAGAAGACAAATCAGGTTATTTTGTCCTACAATTTCTTTCAGACTGTCTGCACCATCTTTAGAGAAAAGAAAGGTATTTATTTTCTCCATCCCCTTTTCTACATTTCAGTTTATCACTCCTTTTTTTTTTCTATTATGTTATGTCTATCAAATAAAAACTAAAATACTTCACAGCAAAACAGAGGACTTACCATACTATCCTAAATCAACTTATTTCTATCCCTCATCACTGCTTTTTTTTTTTTTTCAACATAAAAAACCTTATCCTGTTTTTCTTGGCAAAAATTTTATATAGGCATTTGATGGCAATTTAAGAAGAAGCAGATTTTTCAGTGGTGAATCTGTAGAGCTCAATTCAAATCAACATACTAATGCCCTTTATATCGACTGAGAATCTGGCTCTACGTTTCTAAATCAGAAAAGGAGAATGCAATGTCCTTAAGACAAGGCACCATTTCACACCTCCATTCTGCAAAGCAGGATACTTCCTCCTTCAGCACTTTCTCCCTTTTGATGTTTTGCATTGCTATTTTTGTGTAACAGCTAGATTTCAATCCTTGCTGAATATGAATGGCAGTTTCTTATGTAACCTGTAGCCTCACATCACCCTGGTGCATATGACATCTCACATCACCTAAGTAGTCAGACCGTAAACTTTGCCCATTATACCAAAAAAAAAAAAGGTATTTCTCATTTTAAAGGCTAGGCTGCCGTGTGCCCCGGCTTTCATTTTTCTAAATCAATGAAGACCACTTAGAATTACTTTTCCACACAAATAACACTTTTAATCATCAATCTGCACTATAATCCATACAGTAAATTTTAATTATTTAATAAAAATCATATGCCATTTCATTGGTTCCATATTTGGTTGAGACTGTATATAGAATTTTATTAAACTATTTTAGAGCTTCTATTCAAATAGTAATATAATCCTGCTTGCTTAAGAAAAGTCAAAAGTGCTTTTAAAAAATTCTCCAGGCATTAACTTCTAAATTGTAAAATTAACATTAGGGGAAGAAAGAGAAAGAGAGGTAATAATCAGACAACATGCATTACCTAATATTCATCATCAATTGCAATAGCAGTTTCAGTATTCTAATTATAAACTAAACTTACTATGAATATTAGCAATTAGCAAATTTTGCATAAATTATAATATCAATACAGAACAAAAAAGGACTAGAACAACGTAACTAGGTAATCAAGGTGTAAACATCACTTTTCACTAATAGAACTCCACAAATTTGGGTAAAATTATCTTGATTAGTTCAAGGGTAATTTAGGGATGATTAACTCAAAATTTAGGAAAAGAGTAAAGAGAAGGGAGGAAGATATTACATGAATCAGAATTGATAAATGCTTTATGAGTATTAATTTTGATTTATTCTTTTTAAAAAGTCACTTTTGCTCATCGATGCATTTTATCACATGGGGTATGACATATTATTACCAGCTGTCTTATCTCTGAGTTCATCAAAAACAGAATTAAATCAATAATCAAAAAATTTATAATATGCTACCACACAAAGTATTGATTTTCTCCTTTATTTGAGTTTTTAGACTCAACCACTCTGAGGGCTTAATGATATTCTTTAGGCTAGGCTTCAGGGCTGCAATATACAGTTCAGTTCCCCAGGGCCAATTCCAGAAAGCTGAGTCAGACACTTGGATCTCCAATACAGAACAGGTAAAAGTCACGACCTTCAGCATGGAAATCCAAATACAGACCTACTGCATGAGAGTTCAGTATAATTAATAGCATGAAAGCTCTAAACTGATATTGTGTCTCACATTACTTCTGGGCAATCTGCTTCATACACGTGAGACTTGGCCTTCTCTATTTTTTTATTTTTTTTCTCGTTCGAGGGTAGGTGCCTACAGTTATTATTTCAAAGACTTGAAGAAGGCTCATGATCTTCTTCCAAGCCACTAATGTCCATTTATTTAAATACAGCGTAATAAAGTATTCACCTAATAATCTCTTCAGGAGACAAGTGGGTAAGGTTCAAACAAAGGAGCAACAGGGAAGAAAATTCTCACTGTCCTCCCTACAAAACATATTCCAGAAAAAAAAAAAAAAAAAGTCATGGGTATTTTGGCAGCACCTCCCAGTTTAGTATTGTCAACAAGTGAAGACAAGTGACAATTTCAAATCTTCTATGTTCTTTCAAATTCAGAAGTTGTTACCTCTTACCGCAGCAGCTGAATTACCATGGAATTATACAAGCTTTTTTTGGTTTGTCCTATTTAAAAATTGTATTTTATAAGCCCTTCTCTGAAAGCCAAATATTTTCAAAGGTGAGCTGCTAGGATAGTTCAATATGTAATATATCTTCAGAAAAGAAAGGTATCCCAGAGTCTGTTTCATGTTTTCATTTATGCTGTGCCTACCCCACTGGTGTCAGTGTGGAATAGCCTGAGTTCTGCACTAGTGTATTATTCTTGTAAAAGACTGGGTTCAGAATATTCAATACTTACCATTTGCACTGTATACAATTTTTTACATGTAGAAATTTGCAGCAAAACCAATTATTTCAGAAAACGGAATGAGAACCAAGAATGGAAACTCTCATATGCAAGCAGGCTGACAGAAGATGTAACATTCTCCATATCAACTCTATGCATGACCCACTGATTGTATCATCTCAAAATTTTTCTTTTGGATCACTAAGAGCTTATATACAGCTTATCACATATGACACATTCACAAATCTCCCAAAGTAGATGGAATTCTTATTTTGAACGCCTTATTACTGTTCCTCCCTTTCCCCACAAACACTGAAGGAAACTGCCAACACAGGCACCAGAATTGCCATCAGTGGAAATACTTAAAGTTAGCCTACAGACATGACAGTACTTATTAGGTTTAGTTTAGAGATAATGAACTAAATTCTTCCATGTTGGCAAAAGATAGGCCAATTTGAGTTCCCTTCTTTTTGAACTGATTCTACAATTTAATGTGCACATGAAACTTCCATTAACAATAATGGGAGTTCTGTGCATGCACTGGGGGGGGGAAATAAAGCCCTGTAGAGTTTTTCCGTTACAAACAGCATGAAGCAAATGGAGAATGATACTAATCTCAAAGAAGCCATGCAAATTGCAGTATCCTGAATGAGAATAAAATCTGGGAGAGTGGTCCTGGGGCACAGGGAGTAAAATTCAGGAGTGAAAAATGCACAAAGCTAAACAAGACAACCAACAAGGTCAGCTCTACTAACAGCAATGTGCTTGAGTTGGTCCAGACCAGTCTGAGACTGAATATCTACAACATATACAAAGTAAACAGAGATATTAAAAATGTTTTAAGACCAAATTAAAGAAAAAATGGAAATAATGTGTTTGTCAGTGGGATGAAAAAACAGTGATTTGGAAAGCACCCAGGGATACACTGAAAGAACCAGTACACCTGCACAGTGCAGACATTATTAAAAAAAAAAAAGGCAAAGCAGTCGTAGTATTATTTTTAGTGTTATTTTAGTTAGTCATGTTGTGAAGATGTTACCTTGATTGACTGAGGTGTTAAAGAGCTTCCATCTTACAGGTCTGAAGCCAGTTCATTCACCTGGATCATACCACATCCAGCTCCAGTAACCAGTAGTACTCTAACTATCAAATGGATAAAATCTAGTGCTCATGTTCTACATCATGTTCCATTTTTTATTTAATTCTCTATGCTTATGTTGCAGTAAATAATTAACTTGAGAAAAAGCTATTCCCTATGTGGGTCTTTGAGGGTGAAAGAGGGTAGGCACCCTACCATGATGCAAATAAGGCTCATAGGACAGGGATGAATCTAATAAAGAACACTGAGGTAAAGACTCCAAGGATCAAGATGAACATACATTATCCCAGCTCCTGCTAACA
The DNA here is from genome assembly GCA_008711295.1 of Anarhynchus alexandrinus. Classification (NCBI taxonomy): domain Eukaryota; kingdom Metazoa; phylum Chordata; class Aves; order Charadriiformes; family Charadriidae; genus Anarhynchus; species Anarhynchus alexandrinus. The sequence continues at coordinate 944,630 of VUYV01000276.1, forward strand.
TAAGTAAATCAGGAGAACTAATATACTTGCAGAAATAATTTTTTGAGATGCTTATTTTATCATGGGAACTCAACATCTACAGGGATTCTGTAGAGTTTCTCTGATTGTGTCATTGGGAAGTCATGAATTAAAAATATACTCTAGATGAATTTTTTTTCATTTTTCTCAAATCAACCTATAATAAGTCTACAGTCAATCAGTGCATAAAATGTATAATGTACTACATTCACATTTCATTTGCACAGTTTTTCTTGAATTACAGTTATCAGGAAAAATAACCTAAATGTCAGTTCTTGGAGTCCCAAATAAAATGATTCATTATTACAGAGTGTATTATAACTTTTATAATGTATTTGCTTTATGACTTTCCATTTTGATGTATTCTCTCATGCTTTTTAAATTCAAAAGAGTTATGGCTAAAATATCAATACAAAATAATTTGTTCTTTATATATCTCAGAAGTGGTCTTGCATGAGCCTTTTTTACTTTTCCTTGCAGTTTTGGTTGGTTATGACCCTTTCCAACAGAATTGATTTATATTTAGTGTTGGTATTAGTGCTCACGCAGTATTTCCTTTGCTAAATGGTTAATGTTACTTCAATATTTATTGTCTCTTCTGAAATATATAGAAAATATGGATTATAAAGACTGCTTTTCTACTTCTCTTTTAAAGATCGATGGTATGTTTTCTCTAAAACTATGGTTAAAATCCTCTTTAAAATATTCACAACATTTTTTTCTGAAAATCTGACATATGCTCTTTCCCATAAATCACATGAATGCACAAACATATATTTAAAATGTATACCATATACATTTTGCTTATACACGTACTTGCACAGGGTACCCAAGTTTTTAGAATATATACGTTTCTGCCCTTTATGACATGCTGTTTGAAACTTGATGATTCATGTTCTATTATTAACCCCTTTATGAGACATGTGTACGTATCCATTCCTAGAGACATGCATTAACATTGCTTTCATACACATCTAAGTTTAGAATACGTTGAGATGGAAAGAGGGAGAAAGTGAAAACCAGAACTTTACCTTGGAAATGTTTCATTCTCTAGTTATGATATTTGATTCTAGAATGCTCCGTAATTCTTCTACAAATTTTGTAATTGCCATTAAGAGCTCCAGACCAAGAAACTTATTCCATCTTTATAGAAAGTAGTAAAGGCACTCAAAAAGATACTGCAAAGGTTTTTAAACTTACTTAACTCTGTTTGCAAAGAGTATGTGTAAAAACGAGACTGATATTTATAGCCAGCTCAATTGCCATGCAAAAACCCATGATACTGGATTAGAAAAGTGTTTTTAAAAAAGACAACCTTAGAAGTAACATGCAAAGCATTACTTTTTGAAAACAATTTTAGAAATTCTGTGAACAGTACCTATGAATCAGAAAGCACAGAAAGTAAAATCTAATGTATATTTCTTAAGAGACTACAAAATACCGTCTGAAGGATAATGATGAAAGAAACACTGAAAAGAGTATCACAGTGAGACAGATCAAAATCCATGCAGGTTAGCCAAAATGCTCAGAGGGAGAAAAGAAAAATGGAAAGATCAAAGACTGAAGATTTTATCTATAGCAGAAACACCAGCCAAGAATTTTAGGAAAAAATGTTTTTTAAGAAATTGAAGATAATATCATTAAAAGAGAAAACAAAGAAACTGTATGTGTATACAAATACCGTATGACACTATGTATTACATGTCTCTTTTCTTTTAACATCCTTTTCTTCCTTTACTTATTCCAAAACCTTTCTTCAACCTACATGCTGTTACCTCCTTAAAAGTTTCATGCAGATGCTCCAAAAGAACTGACATAATATTCAACCACTAAGAGTGTCAAAGGAAGACTGAGCCAACTTGTTTAAGATTCTAGGTGTAAGGGCAAAAAACTAAAACGCATCTTTCTGCCAGAGGTATGCTATGGTCCAGATGATGCATGAAAAACATGTCAGTGCGGTTGAGAAGTGAGGCTGGGCACGGTAAGGTTAAGTACTGCATCACAAACAGAAAATTTGCTGGTGGCTCCCTGCATGAGGAGAGAGGTTGAGCAATCACAGTAATCCAGCTCTTTCACAGCAAGGGTTCAGACTGCAGTATGCCGGAACTCACCGGGATGATGCATTCTTCACACACTGCTGCCCTACAAAACCTATAATCTCCATTCATGTGCTCCTCTGCAGAAAACATAACCACGGATTCCTGCCACTCTCAAGCTTTGCTCTAAAGCATATCATGTCCCACATTTCCTTAAGCTCTTAATAATCACATAAACCATAACTTCATTGAACATGTGTGACCACGCTCATGCACTCTCTCTTCAGCCATAGTTTCAACTTTCATAGCAGTATTAATCTGAGAATGCAAAACTTTCCAGACCACAGAACTGTGAGCCATTAAATCTATATTTACCCTCACCTTAATGCACTATGAAACACATCTAAACCCATTAACTAATGTCAGACTATGTACCTTGGTTTGAACCACACCAGACTTGTGAGGACCACATTTGGGAGACAATTGACAAAGCTAATACTTTCACACTGAGTTTAAATTTTAACAAGTGGATTTTTTTTCACCAAAAAAACCACAACCAACCAAACAAAAACCCTACAAATTTAACATCTGCAAATGCAGGATTGAAATAAAAAACCCATTCAGCTGAATGACTGAATTCTGGGCAGTTTCAGCGGGACTGCTCCAAAATGCTATCTCCACAATGTTACCAAAGGTTCTCCTTACAGGGAGAAGACTGATTAGCAACAGCTGCAGATGAAGGGCAGAAAGATTTGGGAGACTGGGCAAAATATACTCCACAGCCTTCCTCACTGTCATTTAGAAATGAAACATTACACAATCCCTCTAGAATAGTCTGTTACTGTACTATACGATGAAGACTTTGGCCTCCTTACTCCACTCTGTTTGAAGGCAGGGGCCTCAAGAGTCACGTTAGCCTAACTCTTCCCAAAACTTCAGACAAAGCACTGTCTGTTTTGCCCCAGAGCTGCCTAATTCCATTAAAAGGATGGGAATCCCAGTGATCTTTGCCTCTTGCCTCCACAAAAGAGATGACTTAGCCCTTAGCATCTTGAATTTTATAAAATGGGCTGCCTGTGTTACCAGATGAGATTACAGGAGCACTGCCTGTTTTATCTAGATGAACACACTCAGGAGGAATATTACCAGTGTCTCTAAATGCAGTGGTGGTACAGGCAGAGAAAGTACAAGGGAGGGAAAAAAGTATTTAACCTAAATAATGACACTGCCTCAAGAAATTTATCTGAACAAGCTGGAAAAGGTAAGTGAAACTAGTTCCCCTTCAGGTCACACAGGCAAGTAAACCAACGGACTCCAAGTGGCAAATTTATCAATCAGATTATAGGAATCTCTTGCCTACAAAATATGAAATTAACATCAATGGCCCAGGAACATACTTTTACAGTTTCATGTCCAATATTTGTGTCTTGATTTTCTTAAAACAAAGGTTTTACTGGTTACTAATTAAAACTGTCATCTCCATATGTGCAACATTTAAATGAATACCCATTTAAGTCAGTTAGACTGCGTGTTTATCCACATAAGATAATTATATAACATTACAGGGCTTTTTTAAATAAAAATTGTAGTGGGTTTTGAGTTTATGAAGGAATTCTCGGTACTTCAAGGTCACGTCCGTAACACAGGCTTTATATCATTTCTCAGAAACAGCAAGTCAGCTGATGTAATAGCATTACTAGTATTTGATTCTCTTCCTGTAATTGATCTGCTGTGAAATCATTACTTTCTGATTTAGGGTGATACTAAATAACTGTATTACACACATTCACCTACTTACTCTGTCACAAAACAAGGAAACTGGATTATCTGTAATGGCTACTCTAGGAAACACAGACAGGTAATTTATCCCCTAAAGGAGCAATACTTACATACAGGGGTTAAGATTTGTGAGGGTCAAGTTGAATAATTCTATTAAGAGTTTTTTTCAGCTAAGAATTCCTATTGCATAAAGTCCCATGCACCCATAGCCGTTATAAAATTATATATATATATGTATGTATGAAATTTGCAAATCTATAGATTAATCCCAAATTATAACTTGAGGTTAGAATTGTTCTGACCATATTAATTATTTTTATAGAAACCTGAACACCTTCTGGGAGTATTGTGGGGTTGGAAGGGGACTAGGCAGGTGCTATATGACTAAGCTGACTAAGAACTCATGTTCCTAAGTATTGTTTCTAGGAATCAAAGAAATTTTTTCCCCAAAATAAATGGTCATCTACAAAATGGCCTCCTGGAGTTAGGTTAAGGGAGAGAAGAGAGAAAAAAAAAATAAAGAAAAAACCAAAAGTTAAACTGTTTAGGAAGGCGAATCTGAACCTCAGAGTCTTGGTAGAAGTTGTAACTTAGCTCCGGGTAAAAGTTGTTTTATTGTGTAGCAGTTGTGAATCCATCATGCAAGAAAAGATGGGATACTGAAAAATAGTGTCAATGTATATTTTAAATCAACTCTGACAGAAAAATTTGAGTTATTATTGACAGAAATTGTTTATCAAGTACTGCATTACAATAATTACAGTAAAACAATATTTGGGCTGATAAATAAATTGTTAATGTGTATGAAGTGCACAGCATATAGGAAGTTTACGAATGCAAGAATGCTGTGCACAAACATTGTCCTCTGGAAACAGGTATGCTGATGACCTGAATGAAGGGAAGAGGAAGAAAACCCATAGAAGAAAGTCATATATTGTATATCACAAATATCTGCAGTCTTTCCATTTGAATTGTCATGATTTGTGCACAGCTACAGAAAAGCAAAGAGTAATTACACAAGAAAAACAAGGTGGTAGCAACCACAGTTTTCTACTCACAAAGAAGAAATGAAATTTCATTAAAAACTGATTGAAAACCTTTAGTCTAAAAACATTTCTATCTGGACATACTTAAATCCTACTTATTTACCTTTTGTTCATTTAAAAAGCAGATTTTTTACCACATAAAGGGAAGGGTGCTATGGAAATAACATTGATTTTGACTGAGAGCTGGATGTCTGCTCATGTTTATTAAAAGCCTTATTCTCTCTCACTAAACTCCTAAGTGTGTCTTTCAAATCATGGGATGGCTCAGTAAGTGTATTTGGCTTTTGCAAAATGTATGTTAGTTAATAAGGTATTCTGTTTACAGAACTAAAGCTTAAATGTGTATCTGCTTCTAGAATTACTCTAAAAATATTGATTGATATAATAGTCTTAAGTAATGCCTTAATCCATTCCAAGAGACTCTTCACAGATGAAATTATTACTTGTCTGGATAAGAATAAAGAAGCAGACTGACACTATTTATCCAACACACTTACAGCATTTTTTAATGGGGAGAAAGTAATTACATTAAAGAGATAAGAAAGGAATGAAACATTGAGTTAGAATCTCAAAGATATAATGTACGTAACAAAACCTGATATTGAAATAGTAATTCCAATGTCATGTCTTAACACCTCATTTATAAATCTATGATAACAAGAAGCTATTTTTAAAAACTGAATATCTTACATAGAAAAAATAGGATGAAAGGAAAATGGGAGGTTTTGGTCACGTAGCTACTGTAGCAATGCTCTGGGTTTCAAAGTTTAAAATATTCTTTGGCCATAAACCAAAGCTCCCAGAAAACTTTTTAATCTAAAAATAAAATGGATTCTAAACTTGATAAAAATGGAACAAAGAAGGAAGGATAAAAAGCTGCCTGTTCCATGGATCAAACCTAAAGTAATTTTGTAGATCTTAATGTTTCATGCTGTGAAACACATAGTTTTCCTCTTTTTCATGTTGAAGTGGAATCGTAACTTTGAATTTCCAAGATATAGATGCATGTATCTATGTATCTATGTATAGATACATACAAAGCTCTGTATACACACAAAAATATATTCCTTAATGTCAGTTAAATATTTCTTACAGAACCAGAAAATAACCTGTCTTTCGTTTTATCTTTGAATTAAAGCTAGTGTTGGTGTTTCTCTGGATAGTAACACATTTTTCATTAAAAATGACTATGCAGTGTGAAACACTAGTTGATTATGTTTATTCATACATTTTCAACCTCAAATAAGACTCATTATCTAACACACTGAATATCACACATGCAGTATTTGTGCGTGTGTGCATTACACAGTGCAGAGCTACATGCAGAAGGACATGAACTAGTTCTAATACTGAAAGCAGTATCATTGTGGCATTGTGCCAGTCTAGCTCAACAGATGCACCCCACTGTCACAGATGGAAGTATTTGACACAGTTATGATTTAGCAGTGATTCAAAATTTATTAATAATTTGAGATAGATCAAGAGGTTGAATTTTAGCAGCACTTAATCAATAACTGATTTAAAGGATTACAAAGTGATTTAATAAAATAACTAAACAGTGACTTAATTACATAATCAAAGACGGCAAGATTCACACTAACTATAAAGTATGCTAAATCAATACGTATACATATGAGCAAAAGCACAGATCTCAAATTAATACATACACAGGTAAGCAAAGCACATAAGCGTGCGCGCATGTGCACACACACACACACAGAGTCTATAACCACTGAGATCAAAGATCTCTTAATATCACGCAACCCTAATGAGCCGGCGGGTACCCCTTCTAACTCCTATGCATGCACAGACAAATGGAAGAACACCCACATCCATAAAGCTAATCATAAACATTTAAGTGGAGAGGTGGATGAAAGAGGGGTTAGCCTATTGTTAAAATTTCCCTTTTCTCGAGTTAGACTAAATACTCACAATATATCGGCATTCCTCAAGGGGTGATAATTGAGGCTCAAGAGGGGTTATCTCACTCCAGACTTCTAGTCGTCGAGGTGTTTGCCTGAACGGCATCCCAACTTGGAGGAGATACTGGCCACAGCCCGCTGTGATCCAGAAGACCTCAAAGGGTCTTTACTGGGATTGTGACTTATAGGATCCAAGATAACTGACTTTCACCATGTACTTTTCTGTTCCAGCCCAGCTCAGACAATGGAATGTTCCAGCACTTTCCATCAGTTACACAAGCCCAGGACTTGCTAGGACTTGTGGTCCTGGTACCCTCCTCTCTGTGGCCACAATCCATATGTTGTCAGGAGTTATCAATTATAGTTATTACCTTCAAACGGTAGGAGCCATGGAGACCAGGCACACTATTATGTTCTTGGTCCATTGCTCTCCACCTTTTTTTCTTTCACATTAGACCATTGTGTTATGTCCTGATCCATTGCATTGTTATGTGGCCCAGGCAGGGAAGACATCACATCACTCCACCATCACTTTTTAAAGACAGGGGTCAGAAGACCATGAAGTATCCAAATTCCCCTGATAGTTAGATATCTACTTTCTGCACTATGCTTCTGAAACTTGGCTTCATATTCATATCTCTGTGGACTCTACTTACTTACACCTTCAGCATACACATCCTTACTTTGGACGATCACCCTACTTTCTACAGAATACACAAAATGGGAGTAAATCTATTCATCTTAGTTAAAACTTCTCTTTATGGTGCAGATTTTTTTAAGTATAGTCTACAAACCCAGAAATACAAAATGAGAATCATAACTTTAGAAATGGTCATGCATCACTGAATTGAGACATGGTAACATCTTGAAACATTTACAGTGCTCCCAAATTATGGTTGTGAAAGGTGTGAAAGTCCATGCCTAATTGCAGCCTTCTCAACATTTGTATTCATGAATATGTATATCTTTGTCTTACAAAACCACCTTTGGGTGTTTATCATCTCCAAAGAAAAATCCATCAGGATTATATCTTCACATGGGAGAAAAACAGTTCATTGAAATTGTTCTCTGAAGATTTGTGTGGCAACAACTTATCACAAAATCCTTTTTGGTACTATCCCTTCTAAATTATTTTGAATGTAGGAGAGGATTACATGCTTTTTTGAGGTTACTTGGAACTTTTAAGGACCTACATTTCCCAGCAATATATGGTGCATAGTACTTTCCACTAGAACTCATGGTTCAAACTCTGATATAAAGAATTCCTTTCTTGGCTTCCCTTTGACAGCATCAGTCAGTACCCTTTGTACTGCAGTCACAACGTAACATGAGAAGTTTTCATGATGAGACAAGGTCGTATTGCAAGTTTTCGTTATTCTCTGTGAAAAGAATTCTGCTGGTTTTAGCAGCCAACTGCCTGATATGGTATGAACGTGCACACTAATTATTTCATAGGTTGTAGTAAAAGAGGAACTTGCATATTAATAGCTTTTCTTCAAAAATGTGAGTGTTAAAGAAATATATGAAAGGATACATGTAAGTAATACACTTATTTAATCTCTTTTAAGAGTATTTTGTTCTAAAGTCTTTCTTCAAATCATTACTTTTTACCATTTTTTACCATTTTACACCATTTTACAATGTCCTATCAAATGAAAGCAAAATTGCATTTCTCATTACAGATGAAATGTTCATCTGCCATCATACTGTTCAGACCTTCTGCCTTTTTAGTCTTTTGCTTCCCACCTACTAATGCACAACTTTTTGCCATGATAATAAATGTAAAATATATCTTAGGCATAGGAAGCAATCAGTCTGAATTTCTAGCGTCATCGAGATGTGTTAAGCTACTTTCTGTGAGAATGCTTGGGCAGAAGCCTCACTGATCTTGACAGGACGGCTATGCCTTAAAGGTTGAAATTGCAAGTTTCAACTTCTGATTCTTTTAATTCAAACTCTACAGATTTCAATAAATCATGGAAATCAGATGAGCAGGAACTTAATCACAGATTGATCCTAAAGTATTTCATAAGACCAGGAGTTTCCCTGAGAGTATTCCATGAAGTGAATATTCACATGGGAAGTAAAGACTATGTACTTTCCACTAGATAAGGAGAAGCAAAGAGAAAGGTTTCAAGATTTTAATGTGTAAAAATATTTTCTGCTCAAAGATGAGCCTAAAACATATTTAGAGAAGCTTTAGTTTTCTACATTTTTTTAAAAACTTGTATAAAGAAGGAAATTATTTTATTCAATGCACTTAGCAATTTTAGCAATACACTTAGAAGTATACAAAATGTAAAATGAAATGACCTCTGCTTTAAAGCATGACTTTAACAGTCCTGTTTGTGAATCTAGCTAGAAGCAATAAAATGAAATTGAGTGTAAGTTATCATCTAAGTGATTTGAATTGTTTTTGAGACATTCATTAGTAGTCTGTTCAAGTTCTGGAAAAACCAACCAACCAACCAACCAACCAACCAACCAACCAACCAAAGAAACAAAACCACCTTTCTAATGAAAATTGGATTTTTTTTATCTAGCTAAACCTTCTACCAGAAGATCTAGGCATAAGTTATAGCCACACCCATCGTATTTTCCAATATAGTGATTTTTTAAGCCACACAGGATGAACCATATGAAGTGAGAGGTTCTCAGTCTTGCAGTTTTTAGGGATCTTCAATACATTTCAAAATTAAAAGCTCCAGTGAGAACTAATATAAGACTACTTCAATGTGTCCTATTGGGGGAAAAGATGAATGGTTGCCTTTAATTTTTGTGGGGTTTGTGTTTATTATAAAACATTATTTTACTACGGTACTCTATTTGCAACATCTAAAAAGATAAAGCAGCCTAACACTGCTAAATTTATGTTGCACTTTAATTCCATTCTGAAATAAGTTTTAGTCTGGAGTAAGGCGTAGTATTTAAGGCTAAAGCATGCCTAATTTAATTAAGATTTTGGTGGGGTTAATTCCATAGTATATCTTCAATATATCTCTACCTTGTTTCTGTGTTAAAGAGGAAACCTAGTCAGAACAGTTGATGCCAGAAAGGTGTATTGCAATTAATAAAGCCCCAAAGGCTTCTTTATGTCAAAGAAAAGCTCAGAACAGGATGGAATATAGGAGATGGTAAGTCAACAAATATTTCTCCTAGGAAGGACAAACTGAAAGAAACTTGAGGGATAAGGAATAAAATACAGGTACAACTATAACTTACATACAGTAACTGTACTAGTTGATTGTACTGGGTATTTTTGCTCCCTCAGCATGGACAGCAGTCTGTTGGTGGGAACCCAGTAGCAATTAATTGGTTTGGGTTAATACACATTCATGTAATAAGTTATATACTTCTTTATTTGGCATTAGAAATCTAAAATAAAATCAAGAAGATTTTAATCAAGAATTAAACAGCTTATTCAGCTAGTGTAAATCAGAGCAATGTGATTTTTTTTAAAATATGGTTTGTCTGAATTACACTGAAGGTTTTTTAAGATACATCCTTAGTCTTTTCATTTTTATGGTTTCTGAAGTCAAAAAGTATTTCTTGAGTGCATTAATGTCCCTGATGAGAGAAAGAGAAATACATTTTCAGAGGTAGTCCTCAGAGCAAGACAAAGATAAACACGGATTTACTGTCTTATGTCCTGAGCAGAGGCAAATATTACAGTTGTTTGTTTCTTTTTTTTTCTGCCATAATTCCCGAGGAACAGGAAGAACTTAAATCTTAAGTATACATCTGTCATAAAGGTAATATTTTCCTGAAATCACAAGATATCCTGTAGGGTTGAGAAGACAGCAAACTAACTTGTATTTATGCAGCTGACCACATCCAAGCGGGCGTGTTTCGTACTGAACTTTGATTCCCCAGAACAAGAACAGGCAGGACTGGAGCACCATAGAATTGTTTTAGAGCACCTCAAGTTGTATTCACCAGAAGGACCTTGAAGTAAGGGAATGAGTGAGCAATAATGAAACAGGAAAAATCATTATGAAAAAAAATAACAATCTAAATTATATATCCCTTGATTTGAAGCTCCCTGGGAAGGTAATATTCAGTGTTTCTCTGGGGGCCCAGCAACCTACTGAGTGCATAACTAAGGACGTAAAAAGAGTAAAGCATTTTTTGTATAATTCTTCTAGTATATCAGGGACAAATGAGAAGCATGTTAATTTCTCCACTAGAAAGCAGTATGTCATGAAATCTGGTCATGAAGTACAGAAAGCTTTTTCTGGCCATTTTCAAATACCACAAACCAAGAAAACAGGGAAGTCTAGTAGGTTACTTTGAGGGAAGATTAATGTATTTCAGTGTCCTGGTTCCGGCAGGGATGGGGTTAATTTTCCCAGGGATGCGGCAGGGGACACGGGTATTCCATGCCACGCGAGCCGCGCCCGGGCTCTACGGGGGAGCTGGCCGGGGGAGGGGGCGGGAGGCTGCTGCTCGGAGCGGGCTGGGGTGGTCTGGGTCCGGCGGGTGAGTGGCGGTACCACAATCGTGTTTGTATGTTGCTTTATCGGTGTTACTGCTATTGTTTTTCTCTTTCCTTCTCTGTTCTGTTAAACTGCCTTTGTCTCAACCCACGGCTTTTGCCTTTTTCTTCCGATTCTCCCCCACGGCTGTGGGGGTTGAGTCAGTGGCCGCGTGGTTCTTTGTTGCCGGCTGAGGCCAAACCCACAACATTCAGCTTTCATATTTTCCTTACAGAGCTGGGAGGACACAGAATATGTACAGGAAGTGTTTCTTAAAACAAGATACGGTCAAGGTGTTTAGAACAAATTGTTTTGCAATTGTTTAACTTGTGGGATTGCTGTAGTTATCACACTGATGTTCTGTAATCAACATTTATTAACGTGGCATCAGTCATATCAAATCTGCTATTTCTTCTGTAGAAATGCTGAACATTTCTTAAGCTTGGTTCAATACTGCTTTCTAAACATTTTCCTTAAATATTTTTACTGTTTCTTTTTCAAAAATTCTTTTTTCAAATGAGTTAGTAGAAACTTTCCAAGACACTTCCTACAAGACCATACTATAAATATGATTTTCTTAATCTGTAAAAATCTATAGCTAGTAAAGCTTATAGTTAAACCCACTGGATTTGTCTTCTAAGACCAAATGCTAAATTTCATGATGGTAAAATGAAGAACATAAAGGGCATGTAGTGCAATAAGAAATATAGCTAAGCCCTCTGAGCTGCACCTGTTTCCTTCCAGCATATCCACTTGTTTTTGCTGTGGGTGTTTCTGTTGGTTGTTTATGTTTGTGGTTTTTTTTTTAATATGTATTTCAGTGATGCTACTCAGTAGGCAATTAAATCAGGATTTCCTTGAATGGGTAAAGGACTTTAAAAAGAAAATGAAGGCTGTACGCAGTTCATTTAGGGACATACTTTTGTGTGCAGCAGCAATAGTATAGAATTCCTATTTCTAACATCACAATATCAGTAAAAGTAAACTAAATCTGAGGACTGTTTGTGTGCCTAACTTGTTGCTGTTGACTCCACTATTTTCATGGGTTCACTGCCATAATCAGCTGCAGAAACTTTACTCAGGAGCTTTGCACCACTTCAACTTATCTCACTTGAGACACGAGAGATCAGGTCAATTTAAGTTTATTTTAAATAGCTTTTTGGGGGTTGTTATGACTCAGTTGAACAAACAGTCAATCTCATTTACACTTTTAATGTACTGAGTCACAGGCACATTCATAGGATGTGAATCCTTATATATAGCAGACACAGTGGTGTGAACTGATATCATCAACTGCAGTATAAATAGATATCTGCTGCCCTGAAAATAAAAGTGATTACCTCTAACTGATTTTTGAAACTGTTTTATGGTTACGTTGATCTCAAAAAAACCTTGGTGCTAAATTGCCAACCAAACATTTCAACAGACATTCATATACAGCAGTGTTTTGGGGTTTTATTGCACTCATTAGAAATTGTAAGAAAGGCCATATACAAGAAAACAAGTGCCTGGCTAGTGTTTATTATTTCTGTTTACCTTCTTTTCCCTGTCACTGTGTGTCCTTCTATGCCTCCTCTTACCAGGACAGTAAGCAGAAATAACACAGCTTTCTTGCCATAGTGCCTGGTATTGGTTATCAAATTCCACATAGTTGGCTTATATTAAGTAATATTTCTGTCTCCTTTTCTTATTCTGAACTTCCTTTATTGTGATTTTCTGCCTTATACCAAAGCAGGAGACTCTTCACAGCAGGACCTTATGCTTATGACTGGCTTTATTCAAAAAACATTTGGCACAGACAAGCAAGTTACTCTCATTACTTCATACTCACAGAAGTCAGCTGAACTGCAGCATATGCTACTTTAAAAAGATGGTTTAGAAAAAAAAAAAAAGGCAGAATTTTTTTTTTCATGAGAGTTGCAGATAGTGCCAACTACAAATACCCTAACACTTGATCTGACAATATACTCCAATGCCAATTTGTCATCAGGGATGTATAAAAGTTACATATTCCTTCACCTTTTCCATCACTGAGACAAGTTAAGGCTGTGGCCGTAGCTATACAGCTGTGCAGCTCCATCTTCACATCATAGTTTTATCCAACCTGCACAGACGCAGTGAGTGTTTATCTACACTGTTACTGTGGGTTCAAGCACGCAAACCACTGCACATACTTAATAAAGAAAATAAGGCCTGACAGTTTCAAAGCTAATTGTAACAGCCATCCTTCATTTCTGGGGGTATTTTTTGTGTTGTTTATCAAATGTAATGTATATGTAAGTTATACCATAGCAAATACTAATATACATTTGCTTTAAATCCAATGTCTATGCTACATAAATGGAATAGATGGTGGGGAGCTAGGTGAAATTAAATCTTCTGTACCCTTAACTTCATCAGTGATTGACATAATTAGCCCTCCAAAGTAAAAAAAGCAAATAATAAATATTTTCTCCCTTCAGCATTGTGTATAGCTATATACAAGCTATGACCAATAACAAGTGCCAGGTCAATAAAGCCAGTAAGTGCCATTCTATTAGATATTGCTATTTAATTAACAATTCATGGAAGTGTTTCAGTCTATGTATATCAGTATAAACATATGTATATATATGTGTCTCTATTATGTATACACAAACACAAACAAAAAAGAAATAGTTGGCCCTATTCATTCTTCCCTCCTTCCACTTTCCTTCCCATGAAAAAATGTTACGATACTTTATATTTTACTACGTTACATACAATAAAATTGTTTTACATGGAGAAATACTGGTGCAATTTTCTTGCTTTGTCCCTGAAACTGATGTTACATCTTCTGGGTATGATTCAGCTTTACATACATCTCAGCATGAGTGGGAAGGCATCCCATTCTTTCCATTCCCATTGGCATCCATCAGTATGCCAAAATACAGGCTGCTGCACATAAAGAAATAAAGTGCAGTAAAAGAAGGCATCTTCACTGGCTGTTCAGTTATGCAGAATATAAAAGATTAGCCTTCCTGTTTCTAGACACTCCTCAAAAGTTATAGTCAACCAAACCACATTTACAGTACTCCTCAGTTCATTGCACTCATTTACTATGTGTATATTATTCTCACTTGCCTTCAGAGAATGTGTGTTGAATTCTAAACACTTACACTGCTGAATTTCCCCACTAGAAGCACTATGTACAGTGATTTTTTCTGAATGCACATATTAGCCAGGATTTACTTTTATATTCCTTTCCAATACCACCCCCCACCCCCCATCCCCCAGCAAAATGCAGTGTGTACAGGTTGCTAACCCTACTTTGCACCACGTACTGCTCTGGCTGAAAACAGTGGGTGTCATCCTGGCATTTTTCCTTCATCACACAATTTGTTTTCTTGCCAGTAAGGTTAAGAGCAAGGGATACAAATTACCTGATGTAAAATTACTAGCTGAAGATAGATGTCATGTGAATATTAAATCATCTATCCTATTTGCATATTGGCAGATAACCTGCTAGAGCCATGTAAATTACTTTTAAATAGTTCAATGTATAAGGGAAGCAGCAAAGCATACCATGATACAACAAGGATCCTAAGGGTTTCTACATCATTACATTTCAATTTTGGTTGGAGGAAGAGCAAATGAAAGCTGAATTAAGCTCTTCTACAAACTTGTAAGTCGCTAGAACTTCTTCAAATCTTCATTACATTTTAATGATCTGTCATATTTCCAAGCAGTATATAGCAATAACTTATGTCTAGATGCATTAACTCAGGAAAATATTTTATGAATGAATTAAGAAGAAATGTACAGACATTCAGACTAGATAACAACCAAACTTTTTTTCAGATTCTAGATATGCTATGTTAGCACATTCGGTTTTTCAGGGTTTGTTCCATTCGATTTCCTCTTGTATGCTTCCAGAAAAAGTATAGCCTTAGATGTACACTACACATATGGTACTCCTGATTGTCAGACATAAATGAAAGCAGCAGAGAGAATTTTTTCATCAAAAGCCATTTTTCTAGAGTCCAATATAAACAAATATGAATAATATTGCACTCTGAAATGGCCAAATAGTGCTATCGTGTATTTTTTTATATATACAAGTGGTGAGTGAATGAATGATTTACATTGAAACCCAAATATTGAGAAATTCAAAAAATATAATACAAAATAGTTATATTAGAAATATATATAATTAAAGACTATTATATATAATTAGAATATTATTTTTAACTAACATATAATATAGAAAATTAGTATATAACTGAAAATGTTATTGAGATAATTAAAAAAATATAAATAAATTGAAAAATATAATACAAAACCAATAAGGTAATTACTTGGATCAGAAACAAAACTGAGAAAATACTTTACTGGAAGTATTATTCACCAGAAATACTATTTTGCTCTTCATTCTCTCAGTATAATCACTTAGATGTAGATGACCTGGAGAAGTGCCGTGCCCAGTCCATTGCCCAGACCCGGTAGGCCAATGAACATTGCAAGTGCTGAGCCCTCTAGAGACCTACAAGGTAGAAGGGGATGACCTGCATGCGCTTTTCTGATTTCAGTTTCAACTACAGAAACATCTCCCCAGCTGAGTCAGTAATTCATTATATGTTGGCAGCACTGAGAACCCCTCAGCTTGCTTTGTAATGAGATGATGGGAGTTCATTTAATAGAGGAAGGAAATAATTCTATTTTTCTAGATCAGAAAGCATTTCCTTTTGCAAGCAGATGTTGGGACACTAGAAAAATTGTATTTTATCTCAAGGGAGTGCTGTGTGCCCTGAGAAGCTGTCTTATTTCTACAGACATCGCCAATTTGTTTTCTTTGTTCTTGTGTTACCAGCCAAATACAAGGTTCCCCATGCCAGACACCACAGGAACTGAGTGTTTTATATCCAGCAGCTATCTATCAATGCAGTCACATACCAAAGATAAATGCAATGCACAGGTAATGGCTGGTGTAAGCCTTAAAAAGAGCAGCTTCCATCCGAGACGAACTTAACACGGCTCCATCTGGTACCTCTGCTCACTGCTAGTCATCTGGCAGGGAAGTGGGAGCTGGCTGGAAGGGCTGCAGCATCCAAGAAGATTGCTTAGCATGAATTATAAACTTGGCTACCTACAATTTCAAACCCTGGGAGGCGCTCTGGGAATGATTATTGCCCTTAGCAGTTGGCTACCTCCTTCGTCACAGAATGACTCGCTTTGTTATTAAAGCAAATTAAGAGATGGAGGTTTATTGAGTGTTGGGCAATCCGCTAATTAGTGCAATAAGGTTTCCTTGAAGTTCAGGAGGGCTGGAAGCCAGAACTGGACCAGAATTCAATTTGAACACACTATTTACAGTTTCCCTGGCAAAACTAAGTGTGCAGAACATGCAGAAGGAAAGAATTTATTCTCAGGAGGACCTTTCTTTTTCCAGTAGCAATCAATGTCTGTGCATGTGCCAGCAAAAGAAAAGGAGAGGGACAGTCCTGAATTAAAATCATGGTAAATATTTATGACGAGGACAGGTCCTGACACACACTGTTTTAATTAGAAAGGGCCAAATAAACAGTGCTGACAGTGGGAAAGGGGTCCCTTCAGGTGCAGTTTGGCTCCTGTAACATCTTCTGCCCAGCTGAGGATCAGAGTCAGTCAACACGGAGTTTTACCTTGCAAAGCACAGTAACCAAAGGACCAACTGCTGTCGCCTGGAGGTTTTCAATAGAAATTCGAAATTTGATGGCTAGCAACTGTTTTCATTGGGGAGGGGGAAAATCTTACTCAGATTTCTTAGCAATTTAAACAGAAAATTAAAAAGAATATTAAAAAAAAAATAGAAAGAAAAAAAAAGAAAATAAAGCCATCTGAGGAACAGGTGAATCCTACTATCAGAGAGCACCAAGGCACAGGCTGGGATTAGCTTATTTCAATAAACTAATCTTCCTGGTGTGAAAGCCTTTATTCTGGGATTTTTATCAACATCTATTATTACTAACAATTTATGTGATGCAAGCCCTTAGTCCTGTTTATTATATTCTTAAGTTTTCACAGCAAAATTTAACACTTAACCTTGTATGTTGGGCACCTAGCATATTCTCCCATACTGGAACATGACTGATAAGTAACTATAAAAGGAAGAGGGAAAAGAAATCTCTATGTTAATGAGATAGCTCTGTTAACACATAACAGCATAATATATGACATTAGAACTTATGTTTAAGTTATATTTATTACAAACTTTTAAATTCCAACGCAACCAAAGTTAAGCACAATGTAATAAAAAAAATGCATTTCTGTTCTTTTTTTAAAGATATATATAGGAAATACACTTGAGAAACTAAATAATTAATTTTCTGAATTAAGATTACCAAAATCAAGAGGATAGAAACAGACAAAGAATATGTCTATATTTAATAAGGGAAAGCAGTCATCCCACATTTCAGTCCCTGGAATAATGCTAGAAAGAATGATTATATGCAATTCAAATGCAAGCAGAAAATTAGTAAGATTATAAAAAGCACAGCAAATGTGAATTCATCAGGAAAAGAAGAATCATAAACAGCTTGCTTTATGACAAGTCTACTGCATTAGTTAGAGGGAAACATTACTTTTTTATGTAACTAGATTAAATAGAAAGTGCAGTTAAAAAAAGTTACGATTAATACTGACTTGAAATGCATTGTACATACCTTAGAAAGTCTGGAATTATCAAAAGATTTTGGGAAACTTGAAATCTGGCATAAAAATCAGTCAGATGAAAATCAGTAAAGATAAGTGCAAAGATCTACATTTAGAAGAGAGGTATCAAATGCAAGATTGGAAAATAAGCAATTACTGACTGGGCTGAAGTGCTGCAAAAAGAAACTAGATGTTGAGTAGATGAAACTGAGTATGAGTCAAAAGTGTGACTGTTGCTAATCACCATGGCAGGCAGCTACCATCGTGGGATGCACTAACAAGAATGTTATATGTAAGACACTGATGAGAGCTATTTGATCTACTTATTCTAGGAAGCTACCATTTGGAGTACATGTTCAGCTTTGGTTTTAGCAGATAATGCTTTAAGCAAATGTATAGAAGAAAAAAATATGTTGCATTATGAGGAGTGACTGCATCTATAGTCTGCTTTAATCCAAAAGACCCTATAGTTTTCTGTAAAGAAAGGGGAAGAATAACTGTCTTCTGGGACTACAGGTAAAAAATTAAAGCCTACTGCAAATACAGCAAAAAAGGTAAAGTCTAGCCTGTAAAGGTTATAAAATCTTTACTGGAAGTTTTTAAAGAACGAAGTAAACAACAGTAGCAGGGGTGATCTAAGTATACTTAATACTACTTCAGGCCAGGAAGATAGATAACATGATCTCTCAAGGTTCCTTTCAGTTCTCCACTTCTTTTATCCCAAATACACGTACCATACATGCTCTAATTACAGTGGCAGTGATTTCCAGTGCTGGACATGATTTAGCTAGAGTTGCATAGCTCCTCACAGACTTCTGAACTACTAAAGTGAGTCTGAGTGGCAGAAAAAGCCATAAATTTTTCAAAGGTACAAAGAGACACAAAATTCATGTTGCACCTTTTTTTTATGCATTTGAATATATGAACTTTTTTACTAATTTCTGTCATTGCTTTGAAATTTTCTCTTTTGAAATGCCTAATCTATAACAACTCTGAATACAGCTTTTTTTTTTTTAACTGTACTTGGTTAGGTACACTTATAAAATTTAAAGCAATGTACATTTCTTTGTGTTTCATATACAATTTTCCTTACATTGAGACAGACACAAATAAGTTGCATAAGTCCTCAAATGAAAGTATTACAGCAATCAGATTGTTGGGCTCTATTTAAATCCCTCAGACAATCATTTACTGTCCTTTTGATCAAGACCAGACTCCTTAAAAATCAGGTTTCTTTGATCCCTGCTGTTCCCAGAAAAGTCTCGAGAGCCAGAAGAAATACAGTCCATAGACAGCCTGTATGAATTTGTCTGTTCACACACAAACTGTCTAATGACACTATATAATGCCCTGCTAACCAAATATTTACTTTGCTAGATGTTTCAAACACCCAAAAATATGCAAAGGGTAACCTGCACTCACACTGTGTTTCCAGATTTATTGTCTGGATGTAGAGCAAATGTTGTCTTCAGGAATGCACATTGGCACTCCAAAAAGCGATACTCGAAAAACCAACAAGATTTGATTTTTTCAGCAATAACCATCTAGACTATACTATCTTAGGGCGTAAACTGTGCAATTATTCTGTGTTGAAGGACACCACACATGCTTCTTATTCTTTCATAGGTAAATAATAGCATTCAAGACTAAAACACTGTAATTTTAACTTTGAGTGTTTTATTGACACATTAGATCCTATCTTGCCATATTTCCTTTGGATCCCTTTTCCACACAATATCTACTTATCCTGCAACCATGTAAAGAAGTAGAATGATACAACTAGCCAAAGCCACTCTCTCGTGCTTTAAAACAAATTTAAAAACTAGTGGAGTCCAGAAAGGACCCTCTGAAATTTTTGTTTTGTTGAGAATTTACAGTTCCAGTGTTCCAAAACACTTATGTAGGACCTACTCCTAATCATTATGTACAATTACAACAGCTAGCAATGTATCTAACCAGTGATCTAAATGCACGATTACCTCATTTGCAAACATATGAGATAATTTAAAGTGTAAATTAGTCAGAGATTCGTATGTACAAAATTGTGCAGGAGTATTTTTTAATCCAACTTCATCTGGATTCAGCTTCTCTCCTTTAAAGGGGACTCAGATTGGAGGGCCTAAGTCACACCAGTTTACCAAGATCACTGATGTTTGTTTCATAGAATGCATTATAAGAGATGTGTTTTATAATCCATTCTATATTTGAAAAAAAATCTCCAAGTGATATTAACTGTATTTTGTCTTGTGCAGGGCTTAAGTGTACAACAGGAGGTGTCACCCACTCTGGTTCTGACATGGATGTGAGCCATTTCCTGGCACTGTTCATTTCATATTGCTACTGGATTGTCTCACCTTTTTACCCAACCACCAGTATGGCTGACACCTCTATGTCGGCAGAAGTTCAGAATTAAAATGTTCTAAACAGCAGAGCATTAGTTGTTTGCAGCTCACCATTTGCAGTTGCAATACAGCCCTTTTACATTAATAAAAAATAGGGTAATGATCTGAAACCGGGTTCTATGCACATGTTAGGACTGCCTAAAATGTGGGATTAAGAATGTTTTGTGAAATCAGTAAAATGTATTTACTCACTGTTACATAGGCATTAATATCATCTTAACTCAGCGCTGGAGGAGAGAATCCTATCAAGGAAACAAATGTGAGTACAGATAGTTAAGATGGCTGCAGAAGTCACTCTAGAGAAAGACAGTGCTCATAGGTATCAGGAAAGGGACACAACCTTTTAAAAATTAAAAAACAATAATCCAAAATTAGTTTTTCCATGCCAGAAGTTTCTATTTTAACATTTAGACATCAGTAACATTTTCACTAAGCTCAGTAGAATTACTTTTTTTTGCAAAAAAGAATTAAATCATGGCCTGCCTGCTTTAACTCATTAATAACCATTTGCAGCCCAGCAGGCAGTGGTTCACGGGTCTGGAGGTGTAGTCACCTGAATCAAATGGGAATTCTTAAAGACCACATTTATCCGGGAAGCAATAATTAATAGCGTAAGACAGTGAAGACTGGTACAAGAGCTCTGAGCTGTTTTCTGGGCTGAGTTTACTCCATGCAGTTATATAGCAGCCCACAGGGCAGTATTTTAGGAAAGAATATGAAACCGGTTGTACTGGGTTTATGTGGTAAGGGTTGGTCGCAGGGGAGCTTCAGGGTTTGCCTCTGTGAGAAGATCCCAACCACCTGGACCACTCATTGCCTTATCTAAGGGACTTAGTATAACCTGCAGCGATACCAAGGGAATGGAGACAAGGACAGTGGCAAGAGAGGTGTCTGGAGTGAAGTTAAGCCTGTGGAAGGCAAGGGAAAGGTGTTCTCCTGAAGAGTTTGAATGTATGTTTTCTCTGTTTCCCCATACTCATCAGTAATCAAACGTTTTAAGTTAAGTTAAATTCCCCAAGTTGAGTCTGTTTTACCTGCAGAAGTAATTTCTGACTGATATTTGCATCTTTATTTTAAGCCATGAATTTTGCTGTTCCTGCTCTTCATGTTCTTCCCCCATCTTGCTGAGGGCACAGAGTGAATGGGCAGTTATGTAAGTGCTTGGCTGCCAAGTGGGGCCAGTGCACCACACGAGTGTGCTCATGATTCCAGTGGATGACTGGAAAATCTCCATTAGGCTTAAAGATGTCTAGTAATCTGAATCAGTATCTATAGATTGGAAATACCTAATGGATAATAACAACTTGCCACTTAGATGTGCAATTAGTTATATGGTTACATGCCACCATTGCAACGGTTGGAACAGCCATCTAAGTACTGGGCAACAGAACACAAGCAAACAAACTGGTCATTTGAAAAAGTAGATGTACATCTGAGTTCTGCTACAAAGGCAGGCAAGAGGACAGAACCCCTAGAATGCCTAAAATATTTCTTACTTCATTTATACCAGTTTTGTACTACTTAGGTAAATTCAAATTTGTCATCAAGCTGTTATGTTACAGGAAAAGAATCAAACTTTTAACATATTTATTGTTTTGACTCATGGTGGATCATTTTGTTTATAGTACCAGTCTGAAAGCTACTATAACTGATTGATATAATTGTCCTGAATAGGCATCAACCTGTAGAATTTTTTCTCTGCCAAAAAAAGTCTCATTGAGTAATACTCAAAATGCAGTATCCTTAAATTGAAACATTACCTCCTTTTCAACTGAAGCGAGCAATTACATACATTAGTAATACAGACAGACAGCTATAGACAATACAGATACCTCAGGAAATTATCCTTAAAGAACCTTAAAATTTCTTGAAACTGCATAACACATATAAAGAAAGGCAAAAATTATCAGTTAAGATCTACAATGTTCATACCACAAACAAAAATTAGTAAAGTCTTGCCATATTCTAATGCAGCTCCCATGGTTTAAAAAGGACTGATTTATGCACAAAAATATTACATTTTTTTCTGCTAATCTTCTCTGTCATTATTGGACATGCAAAGCATGTTCAAAAGATTTTTCTATTTGCAAAAACACCATGTTAGTGTAAACTCCACTGGTACCTCATTTATACTGGTCTGCATTACAGATAATATTGTCCTTTCTGATAGAAGAATTAAGAATAAACATGTTTGATTATAGAGCTCCAACAACATTTTAGCACAAAGTTATAGCACACCATCAGACAGGCCTTTCCAACACGCTATACGTCATTGATCTTCTTGAGAGCACAGCTGCCTCTTTGAAAGAAGACAGTACACTGGAGACAATCTGAATATGGTCAGGTCAATTATAACACAATAACAAATGCAATAGAACCAGTTTTCTTATACTAATTTGAAATAATATTGCAATAGCTGTAAAATAATGCAAAAGGAATAGTGCAAAGGAAACTTCTTCAGTTCATACAAGCAACTCTCCAAAGCTCATTTGCAACATCTGTGTTTTGAACATATTAGTCATTATTTGAAAGTACATTCTTTTAACTAAAAATACAAATATTAGCTTTTTGTTGGCAGCTTCTGCATGGAGACCAAATACAGATTTGAAAGACCTCAGTCTGCTTGTCTATTTTGTTTAAAATTTGGGGGCTAAAATCTGTTATCTTTCCATCTATATCATCTGCCTATACCATCCTATCACCAGGTCACAGGAGATTGAGTGTTAGATATTAGTGTTAGTGAAAATACAGTTTGCAGGTCCTTAAAAGGTTTAAGTAAATATATACGAAAGTTACAAGCTAGATTTTAATAAGTTTACTAGTGGTAGGTATTCTCCATACACAGAACAGTAACATGAGTGGCAAGGTGATTATACAGAAAAGGTAGAGCAAAGATTATAGATAATACGTGGTTCAAAACCAGAAAAAAAAATGCTTCACTATTATTTTGAGGGTGTATGCTTTTTAGAAAGGAAAGTAAATACATTACGAAAGCGGATACCAGAAAGCTAATAGATTTGAGAAAGCAGCAAAATAAAACACAGTCTTGTTTTATGTACTCAAAATAACCGAGTGCAGAGAATGAAGGTATTTTCTTCCAACAGGTCTGAAACAACTAACCCATTATGTTGTACAATTAATAGTACACTTTTCTAGCGAGTCTGTCAAAACTAGTATCATATGACTGGAGAACTGTAAAGTGCATGCAAGAGGAGGAGTAGGATAAAGTCAAGTACAAACCATTAGGCTGCTATTACTAGGTTACAAGGCTTAAAACAAGCTTGAAAAGACAGAATAACTTAAAAAAACGAAGTCAAGGAGAGTAAAAAAGAGCAATAAAAAGTGGGGGGAAGGAGCTGTGATAAACTAACCCTGATAGGTTTTTGTTATAACTGATTTCCCAAATTAGAGAAATTCAGTAGACATGTCTAACTGGGCTTCAGTAAAGCATTTGATATGTTGCTACGTGGAAAAATAGTAGTTAAACAAGAGAATATGAAAAACTGCTACTAAATTTATAAGGGGAACAGAACCAAGCTGGATCAATGAGATGAAGCTGAAGAATATAAAAATGTATGCAAAGTCATGTACCTATATTTAAGATTTTCTAAATTTTGCAGGAAGATGTGAAATTTCACCTCCATTGATGATAGATACGCATTTATGACTTAATCATGAATGAAAAATAGCTGTGATAAAGACAAATCATATCTGTCTCCCTTTGAAATGTATAGGATGAATACTGTTTCAGAAGTCATAGGTAAGACAATACCTTGCTCAATCATACCTAAATCAAGTCTTCATTCTGGACACCTCTTTTCAGGAAGGAGAAGTTCAAACTGGAGTAATTGCAAATTTTACTAGAATGATGAAAGGAAACTCTATGCCTATAGCTCGGCTTCTCTATTGTTGGCAGTTTGTATTGTTAAAGCAAATGTAGCAGACACACAAGGACCAAGGAGGAAGGAAAGTTATTTAGAGTCAATAACAAAGGAATAAATGAATATGAATTGGACATTAATAAATTTGATTTTTATTCTAAACTAACCAACAAAGTTCCCTGTAAAAGCAAAAAAAATATCTGTTGTCCAGAATGTCTTTGATCATTCTGTTCCTGTTAAAAGATACTCTGCAAAAGAAGGTATGCTGCCTTTATAGAACATCTGACACCGTTTGATCAAAAGTCAGTTACATTAGTGAAAACTGTAGGACTACCTGAATCTGCTGAAGGCAGATTTTGGCCTCTCTGTTACAATGTGTATTTTACTTCAGTGTCAACACATGCATGCATACCAATACATATACGTGACGTCCGGCTGTGTCAGCTGCCCTTCTTGATCTCCTACAGCCAGAGCCTCTCCATGAACACTGTGAAGTTGGCTGTGTGCGCTCCAACCCCCTCCACACTCACTACGTCAGCTGTAGAAACAAACCACACAAGCAGAATTGGTCTTTATTTCTTGTTCTCCAAGCCGCATAAGCATAAGAAACCATGATTTTATGTTTAAACGAACAGGCTGGTTTAGATATAAATGTTTAAGGGAATATAGTAAGTAAAATGCTTAATTATTACTTAATTTGTGAAAAGCAGACATATTCTTCGTGAGCAAGAAATAAGATGGATACCTCAAATTCCAAGCTCTTTTTCCATCTACAAACTCTGTGGAATTATTTGCCCGCATGAATACTTCCGAACTCATATGAGCCGGTTGACTATCAGAACATAGCCAGACTCATCACTGGATTTTCTGACAGGTTATGGGGGAACGGTGAGAGAAAGTTATCTTAATTCACTGCAGGTAGATGTTCTAAACTTCCAGATCTCAGCGCACCCAAAAATATGACTTACCAATGTTTTGTTTTAAAAGAATCACTAAATAAAGTTCCAGGATTGAAAAACTGGTCAGAAGCAGACCCATACAAAGCACAGTCTTGCAAAAACTGCCACACAGCTTAACTTTATTACCGTGAGCAGTCCTTACTATTCATGGTGGTAAATGTTAATACATGCACAAGTGCTGGCAAATTAAGTTTTTATTTCCTGGATAAAAGAAAGATTGTATCTGACACAAACTTATTACTCTAGCTTCATAAGATTAGAAGGAAAGTACTTTTCTCTCATCCTAAAATTCAATTAAAAATCTGAAGCAATACCATAAAGTGTTTCTTCACAAAGGGATGAAAAAATATGACAAGAACACATTCATTTTAGGCAAAAGAAACAGTTCAAATGCTGGAGTTAAACTAAAACTTTTTCAATGAGAAAACAACAACACCTTAGATAAGTAGTCACCTCAAACATCACATAAAAAGAGACAAAGGAAAATTTTGCAGTTGAAAAATCTTAATGCTACTGAATAAATGAGTGAGGGGTAAGTTGAACAAGATTCTGTTTCTCCAATACAGATCATTATATAGCTGTCAGTAACCTAATAATAAGTGGGCTTAAATATTTAAGAAATTTCCATGTTAACCTAACAACAATATGGTGGTTTTAACAGGACAATAACAACAGGAATAATAATTAGAGAGCTGGTAAAGCTGTCATCCTGGATAGGTTTGTATTTAAATTTTATATGTCGCTCGTCTCAAACTCACCAGCTCTTTTAAGAATAAGAATTTAAGAATGTGGAATTATACTCAAGTGGAAAACGTCTAGTTTGGTCTCACACAAATGTGTGACCATAGAGGAGGTTTCCCATAGGTGAATGTTGCAGCTGTATCCCTGTATTGTTTCTGAATGCCACTTATAAAATCTTTTCTAAAATATCATTGCACCTTGGAAAATCACACTCTTCCCTTGTCCACCTGGATCAAATTATACTAATCCAGGTGTGATTTTGCTCTGTATGAAGACACATATGGTAAACCTAAACCAATCTACTGAGCAGAAAAGCAGTCAGAAGGAATAAGCAGAACTGTTTGATCCAGCTGCTGTGCTGCATGAAGTTTGAAGGTAAGTTTTTTAAACAAAAATGAGGATATACTCCAAGGGAAAAGTTATTCTTCATGGAGGTAGAACAAGGAGGATCAGATCAGGCATAAAAGCAGTCAGGAAAATCCCATTAATCTGTTCTTCTTTAATATAAATGATGAAATTATTACTACTTGTCCTATATGGGTAGCACCAATGGTTTAATTATTGTGAAGAAAGTGAAACCTCCAAAATTCAGCACACAACTAACCACATTTGAACATACTAATGTATCCAGATTCTGAACTGTACTCCCAAGGCTTGCTACCAAGAAGCGTATTAATGACTTATTTTTTACCCTTATGCAAATATTCATTAGAAAGTGTAAAAATCTCTATTTCACCGTAAAAATCCCAGTAGGCTTCATTAGTCCTGACAGAATAAATTGAAAAAAAAAACTCTCTTGCATAGACATCTATTCTTTATCAACAATACCAGTAGAGATGGTGTTCACTGGTATGCTAAACCCAGACAGCAAATGATCAATGTGACTTATGCAGGAGAAATCTTCTGGTATAAAGGCAGACGAGGCCTTCTGCCAACTCATTTGTCAAACACTTGCCAGTTCCTCTTTTCCTCTACAGGGAAATACTGACCTTGATTGAAAATATAATGATGAATAACACTCCTTTAAGTTATCTTTGCTTTTACAGTTTTAATTTTATTAGGCTCCAAGAACCTTTCAGACAATTGCAGCTGACCCATTCTGTCCGTCTTTTCAAGAGTCTCTAAAAATGTCAAGGTTATTTGACTACAGATAATCTCATATTGACTAGTAACAATTCTTTCTTCAATTCCTGATGACATCTACTTTCAGCTACTCTTTTACTCTGCCCCATGTTTTTCAAGGGTGACAAAATAGCTACACAGTATATCCATCAATCCTGTTATCATCTTTAAATATTAGCAGGACTAGTTGATCCCATCTTGTGTAGTAGAAGAGGTATCTAATGTGTGAGAGACATATTAAAAAAAAAAAAAGACATTTTTTGACGTCACAATTGTGCCTCTTGATCCAAAATTCCCCCTCAGCATCACTTGTTAAGAATTTCTGCTTCCATTTAGTCAGTTTTCCTACACATTGGTCTGAAAAGACACTGGAGACTGTTTTTGTCCAGTTCACCAAACAGAACCAAACACTGGGATGGACTATCCTTGGATGAGTTTTAGCTGCTGTGCTTCTCTTCTTGAATGTGAACACGCTCCTGGATGGAAAAATTGTATGTTACCTAAATATTTTCATCTATTCTTTTAACCATAGGATAGAATAGTTATGTTAGAATTCCAAGAATTCTAGAATAACCAAGAATTCTAGAATATTCTAGAATAACCAAGAAATCTAGAATACCAAGCGTTAACCTTCCCACCTGCATTAGACATTTCCTTGAATCCCATCTGAGCATTTGAAGGCTTTCCCATCCCAGATGAGATTGTGCTATGTAGACCAAACCTACCCGCATTCCTCATGTAGGTTCTGGGAGTTGGGCTGGTAACAACTAGGACTAAGGTAGCAGTCACAGATGCCTTACACTGCTTCAATTATTTCTTCTTCAAATCTGTTCCAACACCACTTCTCTGTCTATTAAACAACCAAAATTCATAACCAAATGAATGAAAGGTGAATGGAAACATCATGTTCAGTTTTATATTAAGGTTGTTTTCAGGAGGTTAGATTCAAATGACTGTGTATCAACATTTTATCTATATTACTGAGAGAAGATTAAACATCTCTCTTTTTTTTCTTTTTTTTTTTTAATTCATGTCTTTGAACTAAAAAGCTTTAAATAAGTCCTTTTCATTACTGTGGATAGATGCTTGTAATAAAAAGAAAAGTTTTAGTATTGTATTTATCCCCTGTAATATGAACACAATCAGAAGTAGCTCCAGGGAACTGTATGACTCCTTGAGGATAGTAGTTGGCAGTGCCTGACAAATACTTCCAAAAGTTTTGGTTAATTTAGGAGTTTTCTTGATAGTATCTTCCTGTAACCAAATAATAACAACAACAAAAAAAAAAAAGTTGTTTTTTTGACTGTCTCATGATTTAAACCACGGACAACAGGTAAGCACCACACAGCCACTAGATCACTCTCCCCAAAGTGGGATGGGGGAGAGAATGGGAAGGGTAAAAGGGCAAAAACATGTGGCCTGAGATAAAGACAGCTTAATAGGTAAAGCAAAAGCTGTGTACATAAACAAACCAAAATAAGGAATTCATTCACACTTCCCATTGGCAGGCAGATGTTTAGCTATTTCCAGGAAAGCAGTGTCCCACCACATGTGGTTTTTACTTGGGAAGACAAATGCCATGACTCCAAATGTCTCCTCCTTCCTTCTTCTTCCCCTGGATTTTATTGCTGAGCATGACATCGTATGGTTTGGGATATCCCTTTCATTAGTTGGCGTTAGTCCCCTCCCAACTTCCCAGCCCCGAGACTACTTGCTGGTGGGGCAGCCTGAGAAGCAGAAAAGGCCTTGACTCTGTGTAAGCACTGCTCAGCAATAACTAAAACATCCCTGTGTTATCAACACTGTTTTCAGCACAAATCCAAAACACAGCCCCATACAAGCTACTTTGAAGAAAGTTAACTCTATCCCAGCCAAAACCAGTATGGACTGTCACTTCCTTTGCTTTTCATTATCTTACCTCATCAAAGAAATTTGAGCTGTGTATCAATGGGTCTATTTTACTATAAAATTTAGTAGATATGGATTAGATTCCCAACTGTTTAGGTCCAAATTACTTGAAACTCTTCTTAAAATTGAAGCACTTGTAACAGGTGGGGACTATTTCATGCACAACCAAAGCCAGCCAATTTTCCTGTTTACATGCAAAAGAGAGTAACACTTAGGAATGGCATTTCAATGGTATTTGGAAACATATACATATCCTCTGTCAACACCAGATATTATTTTTCCTCCACTTTCACAAATATGGTATTTTTCAGATGTACTTTTTCTTCTTACCTTTAATCCTTTTTGGAACAGCAGTCTATGCGGGGGGAGGATCAGCTCAACCATGCAATAAGTAGGCAGATTTATTTTTAATTTCTTACTTTACATTCTTTCTTTTTTTTTTTTTTTTTGGAATATGAGTGAATACATAGATTTCATTGATTCTTTTTTGTGTGTGTGTTAATTAAATTTAAAAAAAAATAATTTGGTGTCTTTCTTACTTTTGGTTTAATAAAACTTATCAAAGATGTCATGATGATTCTAACATCTTCCTCAACCTTCTTCTTGGTTTTCTACCTTCTCTGTTCAAAGATGTCTGAATGAATCAGAGCTTCTCTATTCTTTTCACTATTAAAAAATAGTGTAACCACAGTTCTGGATTTTGGAGCATTTTCAGTGTATATTTTAACTCTATTTTTCACATCTTTTCTGAAAGAGTTTGAAAAAAACTGGTCTGTGTGTGCTGGCTATGTAATACTCTATTACTTCGCATGTTTAATTCTGGCTAGTATGACACACTTTGTAATCACCTGTACAAAATAACATTTTAGATGTACCATTTGAAATTGGTTTTCCTTTTTTAAAAAGTACTGAGTCTTTTCCCCTTCTTTACAAGGAACATTGGTATACCGCTGTTCTTTCTTCAGCTAGCATCAGAGGTTTTTATTATCATGCCACTGTTTTAACTATGGGCACTCCTTCTTTGCAAGACATTTATTGTATAAAACAGATTTATCTATTTTTTAAAATATTGCAAATGTATTCTGCCTCCATATAAAAAATGGAGAACTATTATTTCTTTGTACCTGACTATTTTAACAACAAGGCCAGGAGATATTTTTAGATAAAGATGCTGTGGCATCTTCATTCCTACAGTCTATAAATTCTTTTCTTTCCCTCTTGCAGTGTGAACTTCCTTTCACAGAATCTGCCACTCATACTTTCTAGTGCCAATTATCAATAAGTAAAATGAATAAGAAACAGTCATTATGGATGTAATATTACTTCCCTCTCCCATTTAATATTCAGAAGTACATTTAGCTCCATTAGTAAGCCATAGAAGTAATATTTTTAACTGAGGAATACTTGGAAAGAAAATGTGAAATAGAAGTAGTCTAAAGTGGTAAAACTACCTACAGTGAAAGTGAGCTGAGACTTACATAATCCAGTGAGTATGGTGGTGTTTTTTTCTTTAGTCACCTTGAATTTTACACCTCAGGAAGAACAAGCGAAAACAAGTTTTCATTTCTTGTAAGTTTTAGCGTAGCTGTAGTGCAAACTTTTTATTACAATTAATGAACTAAGTAGCTAAGATCTTAAAGACAGTTCATTTGACTGATTTCGGTAAAGAACACAGAAGAATTGTGTGGTACTCTGTGGTACCTAACCCTCTAGCAGCTGGAGCACAGATGCTATGGGCTATACAAGGGCATGGGTCATCCTACAGATTTTATAAATTTAAGCCACAATTTGATTGTGTCACATGGTCAGAACCCAAGACTAAATATTTATACAACATATCTATCCTTTTAGATTCAGATACCACATCACCTCTACAGTATGCACAACTGAGGCACTTTCTTCAGAGCTAATCAAGTGATTGTCACTCTTGATTTACTACTATAGCAAAAATAGGGCTGGAGTTACCACACATCTCAAAGAAAAAGCTACAAACAGCAGTGGAAGACAGGCAATACTATTACCTCCCAGCTGTGATGAAAGCACAAGATCCATCTAGCTCAATCTGATCCTTGTTTCTGGCCAATACTGGGTTGCTATGAAAGTGCAAAAAGCAGGCAAGCCTACAGTCCTACTAGTTCTAGGCTCTTCCAAAAATCTGCAAGGGATTTCTCTTAATAGAAGTCTTTGTTCTTCTCTGTTCCATGGTATGGGGCCACAAATGTGAAATGCAAAAGAAGAATCTGGGAACACAAATAATAAATTACTTCAATGCCACAATGTGATCTACTAATATTCACTTCCAAATAAAGGTGAATTATAAGTAGGATTCTTAGCACCACCCACTATAAAAGTTATCAAACTTTTTCCAGAACAAGTTTTTGGTTATAGTGTAATGCTTGATTCTACTACAGTTCTGCTGTAAAGGTCTTAAAAGCTTACATTTGTATAGGCTCACTCCAGGTCTTTGCTTGCACCCCAACCCCAAATCTCACTTGTCCCAGTGAGATATCTGGACCAGATCATAGAATCATAGAATAGTTTGGGTTGGAAGAGACCTTTAAAGGTCATCTAGTCCAGCCACCCATGCAATGAGCAGGGACATCTTCAACTAGATCAGGTTGCTCAGAGCCCCGTCCAACCTGACCTTGAAGGTTTCCAAGGGAAGAGCATCTACCACCTCTCTGAGCAACTTGTTCCAGGGTTTCACCAGCTTCATTGTAAAAAAAAAGTCTTCTTTGTATCTAGTCTAAATCTATCCTCTTTTAGTTTAAAACCATTAATGCTTGTCCTGTTGCAACAGGCCCTGCTAAAGATCAGTCCCCATCTTTTTTATAAGCCTTGTTTAAGTACTGAAAAACCGCTCCCCGGAGCCTTTTTTTCTCCACACTGAACAACGCCAACTGTCTTAGCCTTTCTTCATAGGAGAGGTGTTCCACCTCTCTGATCATTTTTGTGGTCCTCCTCTGGACCTGCTCCAACAGGTCCATGTCCTTCTGATGTTGGGGGCCCCAGAGCTGAACACAGGACTCCAAGTCTTTCCTGTGCTGAGAGCTCCATAACTGGATGTGGTAATCCAGGTGGGGTCTTGCCAGACCCTTCCATTCTTTCCACAGCCCATCTATCTTTACTATAGAGTAGGGCTTGCATGGAGTTCAGCAAATATGGCCTAGGACCCCAAATTCATCAATAAAAAGCTCATTACCTGAACCCCATTTATCCTGCACAAATAAGGCAGACACATAGCAGAAAAGATGATACAGTATCCTATATTAAATTTAAATTTACATGTGTACAAATAAAATGGCTGAAACAAGGTAATTCTAATTCTGCATCTCCCAGCTTCTGAGTGATTGACTTTTTTTTTCTTTAATAATACCTTTCTCATAACTTTATGCATGTATTGCAGGATACTTCCAATAAAAAAGAGTAAGGTGGGACTTAGTCTTAAAATACAGTCCAGAGATGAGTTACTTTCTCAGCCTCCTGTGTGGTCGAGATGCATGATTCTCCTAGAGGGACAGGTCTGGGGAGAGAGGGAGGGATCTTCTACAAAAGCAAAAGAATGTCTATTATTAAATTTATAGACATGATCTGGACACTCTTAACTTCCAAATTATGTTTTATCCACAGGTTTCAGAATTGTGTCAAGCAAATTTAAATGCATACTGAGAAGTGCTTCGGTAAAATAGCTTTGAACTTGTTTGCCTAAGAGTTTATTGGCTTTGAGAGGTTGTGTTACTCATATTTGATCCACAAATGTAACTGAAAATGAAAACAATAACAACAACTCAATAACTGAATTCACACTAGAAATATTATGAACCTTAGACAAGTAATGAGATACTTAGGTTTAAATATTACCAAAGTCAGAAGTAGCCAAATGCAAGTCAACTATAAAGACAAAAGAAAAAAAATATCCTGGGTATAGAAAAATAATATAATTGTATTCTATTGCATGATATATTACAGAAAAAAAAGGAGACATGAAAACAGCACGAAGTGTAGAACATAAGTTTAGATTCCTGTCTCCCTGAAACCTAAAACTTTCCACATTAAGCAGAAACTAAAGCAATGAAATTAATCCTCAGATCTTTTAAAAATCAGTGTGACTTCACCAAACCCATTACTACACTGAAGCTTCAGTTTCAGCATTAATAATTAAGAATTGAAGTACGTTTGCTAGATGTCTGAACCCAAGGCTAAGAATTAGCAGCAAGCCATTGGCCTCTGCCCATATTTGTATACTAATAAATATGAAATAGAAGGTGGTCAGTAATAACTAAATATCTGAAAACTTTAAAATCTGATTTTTCCAACCTCTGCTTTCAATAAAACATTTGGATCTTAACTTATTATAAAAGCTTATATCAATTAAAACTTGTTCTCTTTGAAAGCTCTTAGATGCCTTAATTAAACATACACACAAGAACGTAATTTCCAGTTTTCCTTACACTCGTAATAGACAATATAGTTACAAAACATAATTATCAATTTTCAAGTGTGATCATTGCACATGTGGGATATGCTTCCTTTTCATTGCTATGTTAATTGGATGCAGATATTTTGTTTAATTTGTTTTCTACCCATAAGGGATGAGGATTATGTTAATGTGAAGTCAAACTCTCACTGAGTTGAGAAAAACTCATTGCAGAGCTCCAGACAAAGCTATCTTCTGGTGTTTTGTGGGGTTTTTGTCATGCTGGGACAAACAAGGAAGAGTTCAGGCTTCTTTTCTGTCTTAAATATTGTTCTAACACTGTTTTCATAGTAATGATATAGCACTTTAAAAAAATTATTAATGTAAGTACTGCTCTGTAATTCATCCAACAAAGTTCTAGTTCAACAGTGATAGATACATAAGGAACAGTTACACAACTGCACACTCCACTACTTGTATAAAGTAAGCAGTATAAAGCCGTTGTCAAGAATTTGTCACCTAAGAATCCTTCTTCTCTACAGAAAGTCTACTTTATATATATTGATTATAAGAAAATCCTGAGACAGGACGAAAAGACCTGACTCCATGTCTGTAATTTAGATGAATGAAGAATTTGGCAATTCTATCTACAGACAGCATTTCTTTCATCGCAGGTCAATTTTTGTACGTGGAGGATATGATTCCTGTACCTTGAAAGGAAAATGTAAAAATAAATGAACAAGCTTACTTAAGAGGAGGTTTTTAATCTGACATATTAAAAAGGGTCATATAAATACACTGGTTTTGATAGCCAACAGTAAAAAATTGTAGTTTTGACAGAACAAATACCACCATAAGAGAAGGTTTCATCAAAAATGTTTTTGGGATCAAGGCCCTACTACCTGCGTAAAAATCAAGACCCAAACTGATACACTGCAAACTGTGTCCTACTAAAGAGTCAAAAGCAGTAATTTTAGTTACAGCATTTTTCTCTATGCTGAAACAAAGACAAAGAATGTTTCATTATTTAGGATCAATTACAGACAAAAGTAATTCATCTAACAATTTAATTCCTTTCAGCAATGTTTAAGATCCTAAAAACAAGCCAATCAATTCTACTCCTAACCCCCCAAAAAGCCAAATCCATTCACTAATTTCATTCTTATTTGCAATAAAAACAAATTAATTAGAACAAGCTCCTTTGCAAGACATCAAAAGCAATTCCTTCAATTATTTCTTTCCAATCTGCAATAAAAAATTCATTAACCTCAGCTTCATTCTGAAATTTCAAAGCAATTTATTCAATAACTTCATTTTAATTCACAAACAAGTTAATTACCCCAGGTCCTGTTCCATGAAGTTTTTCTAAGACAACTGTCTCCCTTAATTGAATACACACGCCTTTCTCGATCTTGAAAAGCTATAAGTATGTCTTTTGCATCATTTGAGATGCTGGCCATGATCAAAGGGCTAGATCCTGAAATGGCACTTGCTGTGCACTAGGGAGTTTACAAGTATCAGTGACCTTTCAGGATTAGCCCCAAACTGAGCTGTTCCTCACAGCTGCTGTAGTCTCAAAGCAAAATTTACAGTGATAATTGCTCTAGGTTGCATAAGTAAACAGCAAAGCAAAGCTTTATGTTTCTGTCTCCAATTCTATTACGTTAGCATTGGTGATGTGCAAGTATGAGCGCTGGAAGTCACACTGAGATATCAGCATTAAGTAATACAGGTGGATTAATTTTCCCTCTCAAATACTTCACAGAAAAATTGAATGTATTCATAAAAGTTACAAGACAGTTACAAGACCTTGTAACTGTAACCTTTGCTATTTAAGCCTGATGTTACACATACCCATTTCTCTATCAAAATGAAGTTTTTACAATTTCCCGTAGATGATGAGGGACTAAAATTTTGCCTTTCAGAAAGTCTTTTCTATTGCCTTCGTGTAGGTTTAATGCCGTTAAGATGATTAAAGCATATAGAAAGACAGAAGCCTTGAACTGCATATCTACACCCTTGCCTGAAAACATCCATGATCCTTCAGGCTAATGTTTCAGGACCCTGCAAGCAAGCAGGAAGAGTTGAGAGTCACTGTCACCTCCTCACAGCTGGCCATCCTCTTGCATAGGAAGGGCAACATCCTACCATGGAAAATTAATTCAGAGGAGCAGATTGAACTAAAAAATGTTTATGGAATTTGGCATTCTCTCCAAAAAGTAGCCTACCAATATATTTAAAGGTAAGAAACAAAAATCACCAATCTCTCTTTCATTTTAGCAAATGGCTAGTCCTGTACAGGGTTAAAAGAACTGAAAAAATAAAATCATTAGAAGATACAGTGTAACGAAATGGAGAAGTCAAAGACTATTTTACTTAACTTTTAGGCAAGATTATGATAAATAAAGACTAATCACATTAAATGTTTGGCTTATAGATTCTTTTTCCCATTCCTTTAACATTCATCTTTATTTCAAACACATATGAGCTAGTGTCATTGTGCAAGTAGGAAGGATTCAGACCTCCTTCCCCCCTTACTCTTTTAACTTAGCATTGTCATTAAATGATTACCACCCTGACATCAAACAATAAGGCACCTGAAAAGTAGAAACAGCAGAATCAGTAAAACTTTCCAGCTGCAAGCATAATGCTTGAAAAGCTCTGTCCACAAATATTTTTATTAATGCACTTCCCTAACAGGACTAGAAAGCTAAGATATATCTCAAAGCTATTTTAAATTTATAGACAATTAGCATTAGGTCATCAAGATCTAGTCATTCCAAGGTCAAGGAATGATGAATCTCATGCCCAGACTCGAATGACTGAGGATTCATTCCATTCCACTCCTTTGGTCTCAGGTAGGTCCAGGTACAGGACCTGTTCACTGCTCAGCAAATTAAGTGTACTCAGAGCTTTTCATGCCAGTGTTGAGGCAACGTGCCTTCCAAATATTAGGGGTTTATGGTTCCTCTGTTGCTTTAAATGTCTTTCTGAGTATCTTGGCTAATAAGAAACTTGCCTTTAACCCATCATTACTGAAGGTTATCCTGAAGTCATCAGAGAAGAAACTGGTTCACTATGATAAAAAACCTTAAGAGAAATGTGATCTCTCAGGCAAATTGATTGTTGTACAGAGCATTATTCTAACTGAGAATACTAAAGGATGTAATGTGTTGAGAAATCAAATTGATAACCTATAAAAGAGATCTGATGCAGAAACACAAGATTGATGGGAGTTTTTGGAAGCACGGCAATAAGAAAAACTAATTTTTATTATTTGCACTGTATTACAATGTTTTGTAATATCGTATATCAAATCCTTCTAATGAAGTTGCACTCTGTACTTCTCCCGCCTCGATTGAAAGCCAAGGTTACAGTGAATAGTTATTTATCACATTGCAGTGCCTTTTACCCAAACTCTTACACTGATTGATGAGCTACCTAGTAATCATTTCACCCCACACTGAAATCTGGTTACTTTTTCTGCACAAATCAACAGTACTCTGCAACAGTAAAAAACAGCACTGGATTGCTGCTTGCTGGGATACTGACCCAGGATGTTGTGAAGACACTGCCAAGGCCTGTCCGATCCTTTGACTACTACCTCATGCTGTTCTTCCCTATGGGCACCAGTGATACTGTCAGGAGCAACCTGGACAATGTCAAAAGTGACTACAGAGCTGTAAGGGTGATAGTCAGGGTATGGGGGCCCAGGTGATGTTTTCCTTGATCCTGCTGGTAAAGGTTATTAAGAAGGCAGCACTGGTACTGTGTGTAAACAATTTGTTGCAGAGCTGGTGTCAGAAACAAGGTTTTGGTTTCTGTGATTGTGGGATGCTGGTTGAGCATCAGCATCCACTTGGGAAAGATGGGATTTAAAAAAACAAACAAGCAAACAAACAAAAAAAAACACCAAACTCAAACCAGGCTGTTTCTGGAATATCAGCATGCTGGACTCCCTCTTTGAAGTGCCTGCATACTAATGCACTTTATATGAGAACAACTGGAGTGTATGGAGTTCTGCCAGGGGATGGATGAGAAACCAACTGAGAGCTTATGGGTAAGGATTAACAGCTAGACCAGTATGGGTGAAAATGTAGTGAGTGTCTGCTATAGGCTTTCTGATCAGGAAGAACAAGTGGATGAGGCCTCCCACAGACAGCTAGAAGTAGCCTCATGCTCACAGGCCCTGGTCCTCCTGGGAAACTTCATGGACCCTGTTATCTGCTAGAGGAAAAACACAGCAGGGCATAAACAATCCAGGAGTTTCCTGGAGAGCGTCAACAAAAACTTGCTAATGGAAATGACAAGGGAGCCCACAAGGAGATGTGCTCTGCTGGATCTGGTACTCAAAAATGAGAAAAAACTTGTTGTGGATGTGAAAGCTGGTGGCAGGCTTTAACAAGAGTATTTAACAAGGCTTTATCAAGAGTAATCTACCTCAAAGAGCAGGAAATAAGGTAAAATTTTCAGGAGGCCTACAGGGATGAACAAGGGGCTCCTAATAAAATTTAAACATAAATAAGAAGTATAAAGAAGGTCAAAGCAGGGACAAGTAGCCTGGGAGGATTATAGAAACACTATCTGAGCATGCAGAAGAATAGATGGCTAGGAAAACCAAAACCTACCTCAGACTGAAACTGGCAAGGGATGCCAAAGGCAACAAGAATGACTTCTCTAAATCCATAAGTGGAAAAGAGAAGAGTAGAGAAAATGTGGGCCCATTGCTGAATGTAGCAGGAGGCCTGGTGACACAGGGTATGAAAAAGGCTGAGGTACTGAATGCTTTCTTTGCCTCAGACTTTACAAGCAAGCCTGGCCTTCAGCATTCCCAGAGTTGGACCGGATGGACTCCAGAGGTTTCTTCTGACATCAGCTTTTCTGTGATTCTGTGAGTGTTAGTGCAATGAGACAGAGATCAGGGAGTTTGTCTTGGCCTGGTTCATTTACCCTAGGCTTTAAACTGATTTTGAACACCTGAGGGATTAGTGAGAAGTATGCATACTAGCTATATGGGACACAGAGTGACAGAGTCCCTGGGGTGCAGTTGAACCTAAGCGAGTCCTGAAAGGAGATGCCACCTAGCAGGGATACACAAAAGTTGGCTGTCACCCTACAAATACAAAACATGGTGCCACTGGCCCCAGGTTCCTTTGCAGTGGCAGGAGCTGGTGCCAAATCTGGAGTAAACTGTGACATTGGAGACCACCTTACTGATTGTAAGAAAGACTGTCTTTCTTCAGTTTCTCTCTAGCTTCTAAGATCCATGCTATGATCAGGCACTGACAACCAGTGTCTGACCAATGTAAATCCAAATTACTGCTATGCAGGATTCACTGGTCTAATTTTGGATTAACCCTGGTGTAAATGGAGTGAGACGACAGTGCAACACATATAATGATATCGATATGTATTTCAGATGTTAACTTATAACTTCTAAAAGCTTCTGGCACAGTAGAAACAAAGCTACAAAGCCAACCTGCCAGGTGTTACCAGTAGAAAGGACATGACAGGAGAAGTTATAGGAAAAAAACAATCCACACAAAGAAAATACGCTGCTTTTGCACACCTGACTGATAAAACTATCTTTTTGCCATAGTGACACATATAATTATTATCATTGATTTATATCATTTTTTTTTCTCATGTGTACATCCTAGGCCAGAAAATTACCAGAAAACTTCTTTTTTCTTTATTTTAGCTTTCTTAACACCTCAGCTGTCAGTCATTACAATGACACAGCAGACTTAAATCTAAGCAGAGAATGCAGCAGCAGTTCTTATTTATTGATAGTAAAAGAGAAGCCAGAGACCTAACCCTGTTATATCAGCATTCAGCAACTACGTTTCTTACCTTCTGATATTTACTCTCAATGCATATTCAATGGTGACAAGCCCATTTTTCATGCCTATGTTGAATGATTAGTATTTATGAAAATGAACATGTAAGATACACAGTTTTTTTGTACCTGACCTCATTTGTCAGGAGATGAGATTATTCAATGCAATTAGGGTGATGACAGAGACAGATGGTAAACGATCATACCGAAGGATTATTATAGTTTCTTTTTAGTACTGACACGCATTATACAATAAGATGCATTAGCTTAAAATGTCTTTGGGAATTACAGTAATGAAATGTCTGTTATATGGAGTTCACCATCACCCTGGTTTTCTTATTACTGGGAATGAATACTCCAAAAGAAAGGGAAAGAAAAGAAAGGACAACAAAAGAAATGAAAAGAAAGCCAAGGCAAGAACACAAAACAACACCCCAAAACAACATTCAAACTGAAATACCAAGGGAAATTCATGCCAGTTATCCTAAAAACTATGAAAGTCCATGCTATCACTTGATTGCAATACCTTTAACTGTAACTTACACCTTGTGTAAACACTTGAACTTTTCCTTCTTTTTTAAAATTTACTGCTTTCAATTCTAGTGTTTCTTCAGGATCAGAATGGAAATTAAAAGCCGATGATAGCATTAATCACAAAATAAACCAACTTTTAATGCCTTTAGTTAGAGAAGTAAAGAAATACATTCAGGAGATTTTCAAACAAGCTAAGGATTGTCAGAGCATACTGAAAGACTTGGATAGCAATTAAATGAAGTTTTAATTTTAGGATCAGGTATGACCCGGTTAGATTTCTGTCTTATTATATCTTTTTTTTTTTCCCCATTAAATATCTGTCATTTACCTTACATCTTTGTGAAAGAACCATGCTCAGAATCCAGCATTAATTGTCTTGCAGTAAGTAGAGGGAATAAAAATCATGTGGGTCCTAAAAGGATGTCCATAATCAAGCATGAAATACCATTGTATTGGGCTTCTGTACATGAAAGTACACGAGAACTTGTGCAGTTTATTCTTCAGTTTAAACTGAAGCACAGTTTATTCTCTCTCTCTTGCTCTCTCCTATTTCCTCCTGGCAATTCCAGTGTCATCTGCTTTTCCTTAGCCTCCCAGGTCTGTGGGTTTTTTCCAACCAATAACATGACTGCTCACAGACGATAAAACTGTTTGGTTGGGTTTTTTTCTTTCTTTTTATGGTCTGGTGACTAGAACACTTTCTGTGGGAGGTAAAAGCTTAATAGTTATTTTAGCGATGTTTCATGAAAACAGGTTAAAAGATACCTTTCCCCAGATTCAGAATTACCTCCTTCCCACCCTGGCTAAAATTGAGGCTTACATTTCTTCCCTGGCATTACCTGTTGGCAGTAGTCAGTTACATGCTGATTTTGATGAATGTTTCTTTGGGGATACACAGTTGTCATAAGTGTCACAGAGCCTATTTCTGGAGCTTTGTAAACACATATCAACAGAATTTGTTGTTTTGAAACATGTACTGTCTAATAGATGTTCCACAAAGGTTTCAAGAGTATGAACGGTATGTATTCCTTACCATACTTTTGCAATGGCTTAATCATGAACCCATAGTAGTTTCTGAAGCAGAAAGTTTAAGGCTGGTATTTTTTTTAAATGATGAAATTACATTTTTTTGGTGAGCTGAGTGTCTCTAATAACAACCAGGAGGACTCCACCAACATGATTATGTTATTCATTAAAAATGCAGATAAATTTTGAAGTACATGTTTACATGCCCATCTGGGAGGAACCAAATGAAAATTTCACGATTCAGCATTATGACAGCTGTACATAATAGCAGGCCTTCCATCTCCCTGCTGATTTGTCCTGTTTAAGAAAAAGTCAGAAATACTTGAAGAAAACCCTACATATGTATAGGTACAGTAATGGAGAAATTTGTTGCAAGCTGTGTTTGCACTATGTAACTCANGTTGGACTTGATGATCTTAAAGGTCCCTTCCAACCTCACTAATTCTATGATTCTAAATGAAAATTTCACGATTCAGCATTATGACAGCTGTATATAATAGTAGGCCTTCCATCTCCCTGCTGATTTGTCCTGTTTAAGAAAAAGTCAGAAATACTTGAAGAAAACCCTACATATGTATAGGTACAGTAATGGAGAACTTTGTTGCAAGCTGTGTTTGCACTATGTAACTCATGCAAGACGAACACAGGGAAAGATAGGAAAAGGTGTTGCTAGTGCTATACTATGCTACAAATCATGAATGGTGACAATTGTGAAAACAGCTTAAGAGAGAACCTGTAAGAACTAGAAAGAACAGAGAACTTTGGGGAAAAAAAATAAAAAAAAAAGAGAGAAAAAAAGTGTTTTCTAGTTCAAGAGCATGCCACATATTTATCTTATTTAATCGTTGAATTTTGTGTCACCATGCACCCAAGTATGGTTATAATCAGACTGTAACTCTACTAGTTAATGCAATAACAAATATCCATAAATATTTCCCCAGCAAATATGCATCTTCCTATGTTAATTATGCAGAGACCAGTGATACTTTCTCTGTTGAGCCTCATAGTTTGTCAAAATATTCACAAATATATCGTTGTTTACTTTTACCTCTTCACTCTCCATTTTTACTACATCTTTAAATGTTTAAGCTTTTAACCATGGGAAAATTACACCTTGCTGCTATATCACCACCTATACATGCTTTATAATTTAACACAGAATTCTGCACTCAGCACTGACTCTTCAACGTGAACCTCCTTTGTCACCTTCAGAAAACCAGTCATGTACATCAGCATTAATCTCTCTGTTGTAATAAGAGGCTTTCCATTATGTGCTTTTTCCTCCCTTCCCTATTTTGTGTTGTACCTAATCATATTTGGGACATGCTGAAAAGGCAGCTTGTTATTGTTCAGAATTTTCCAATACAAATGTTACAATAACAGCACACCACATATTTACAGTACCATATAAAGTTTGTAAGCAGTTTTCATCTATTATTAATCAGGTACTCTCCTTCTAGAAGTGCCCTTATATTTCAGTTAATACAGAAAATAAATAATTCTTAAATGGAGCTTCTAAGATTGTAAGAGACTTTTAACCTTCTTAAGTTGTCCTTTAGTTTGCTGTGTCTATTTATTCAGATATACTTCAGAACGTATGAAAACCTAGGACCTGGACAAGCTCAAGATATGGGCCCATGTGAACCTTATGAGGTTCAACAAGGCCAAGTGTAGGGTCCTGTACCTGGGTCGGGGCAACCCCCAGTATCAATACAGTCTGGGAGATGAAGGGATTGAGAGCAGCCCTAAGAAGAAGGACTTGGGGGTACCGGTGGATGAAAAGCTGGACATGAGCTGGTAATACGCACTTACAGTGCAGCAGGCCAACTGTATCCTGCATAAAAGAAAGCGGGGCCAGAAGGTCGAGTGAGGTGATTCTTCCTCTCTACTCTGCTCTTGTGAGACCCCACCTGGAATACTGTGTCCAGGTCTGGAGCCCTCAGCAAAGGGAAGGACATGGACCTCTTGGAGCAGATCCAGGGGAAGACCACAAAAATTATCAGAGAGGTGGAACACCTCTCCTATGAAGAAAGGCTAAGACAGCTGGCGTTGTTCAGTGTGGAGAAGAAAAGGCTCCGGGGAGTGGTCTTTCAGTATTTAAACAAGGCTTATAAAAAAGATGGGGACAGATCTTTAGCAGGGCCTGTTGCAACAGGACAAGCATTAATGGTTTTAAACTAAAAGAGGATAGATTTAGACTAGATACAAAGACATTTTTTTTACAATGAGGCCGCTGAAACCCTGGAACAGGTTGCCCAGAGAGATGGTAAATGCTCTTCCCTTGGAAACCTTCAAGGTCAGGTTGGATGGGGCTCTGGGCAACCTGATCTAGTTGAAGATGTCCCTGCTCATTGCAGGGGTGGTTGGACTAGATGACCTTTAAAGGTCTCTTCCAACCCAAACTATTCTATGATTCTATGAAAACAGCATTCAAAAAGAAACACTTTGTGGGACCTCTGATTATCATGATGGTGATAAAAAGATTCCAAAGACAGGTAAGAAATATTACATTCCTGGGCATTCTGAATGTATGGAAAATGTATATCTTCTTTATAATCACTAAAACATTCATCTAGCAATCAAATA
Source organism: Anarhynchus alexandrinus (assembly GCA_008711295.1). Classification (NCBI taxonomy): domain Eukaryota; kingdom Metazoa; phylum Chordata; class Aves; order Charadriiformes; family Charadriidae; genus Anarhynchus; species Anarhynchus alexandrinus. Next base: position 987,969 of record VUYV01000276.1, read on the forward strand.
TTTTAAGACAGTAAATTCTAAATAAACAAACGAAGGATTTTTTCATTAATTGACAATATATTCTGAAGTTCACTTTGCATTGAGAATAAACCTATTTCAGACTGGGTTTCACCTAAATACTATCTCATAGTATGATAAATAGTGTGTTCAGACGTTACCTTTGAAAGCTTAAAGCAACTGTTTTGTCTGTATGCTGTTTCAGAAATTTTTTATCATGATTCAGAATATCACACACTAGTTATGTCCATAGTACTAACACTTATGACCTGTTCAAGAGTCACCTTTGGCTGTCGTAGTGTTGTTGTATTGTTAACCTGAATTTCATCTCCTAATTATAGGTCAACCCAAAATGTTTTATCCTTTTATGTGGAATATATAATTTTATTCCACCAATTACATTTTAAATTGAAAAGCAGATTTCAACTGGCAATGTTTCAACAACATTTCAAAACTGCTGTCTAGAAACTGGTTCAGTTTTGATGAAGCTGTGCTTTTCTGATCAAAAATTATGTCAAAAGAATTCTTTACTAGTACAACTACATAATGCACCTCAGGCCTGGCTTCATTCTTTTCTGATTTTGGGTTTCATTTGATCTTACAAATGATGGGTAACTTTATGGCACATAAAAGAATACAGTACGTTCTTCTTTCCTGTGGAGATGATGCAGTCTAATGATTTGAAGAAGAGAGACATTAGAGATGATGTCCCTTCCTGGCAGAAATAAGTCAACATAAAGGGAAAGAAATCTGTGTAATTTATTACTGTTTTCTGGTTAAGAGCAGGGATTAAGTATGTTGTTCTAAATTTTAAAGAAATGACTTAAAATATCCCTTTCATTTGTTTGGGTGACGTTGACCTTAAAACGAACATTGTGAGTAATAGCTACTAGGAATTTATATTAACCATCTCTTCAAAACCTGTATTTATCACTAGTTACCAGAATCAAGTTGTCACAATGGTGTTTTCATACTTTCATAAAATTAGTATTTTTCTATAACCAAGTCTGTGAGGGAGTAACTTTTCATTTTCTTAAAAACCTGCCTTAAGAATTATAGCAAATTTTTTTCTTACAATTTTTCCATCCATGTGAAAATGTGTGTTCAACGTGTATTTATATTTATTTATATTCATTAATGATCATATATTCAGCCAAATTTTTATTCCATTTATTCAAGAGCAAGATAAACATTAAAAATGGAGCCTGATTCTCAGTCAGAATCAAATAGATGGAAACAGCCTATTGCATATCTATGATCATCTAATTTTAAGTCATATAAATTTTGTCAATCTACCCAAAAGAAACTTGCCAGTCAAGTTAGTAAATAAATACAGTAAATATCCACTGTTTTCACTATGCATTTTTGGATAAATAACTTTGTCATCTCCATACGCTTTTATTTGCATCAGCTCTGAATTTAGTTTGAAACTTCTGTGGGGCAGTTTTCATATCATTTTAATGAACAACTCATTTTAAGTGTCAGCAGAAAGCTTTGTTTAACACAATGCATAGAAAAATGCACCTCCCTGAAAAACAAAAAAAAAGAAGGAAAAAAAGAATAAAAAAATACTACTTCCTTCTTAAGAATTAGATCTCTTCATCTTGATCTTGAGTCCAGTAATGCTGAAGTTAAAACAGAGCTATACTATCACTAAATACTCCAAAACAAATCATCTTTGTCAATTCCACAGGTATTCATCTTGATGTTACCTGATTCTTCAAGTCACTGAGTTCAAATTCGGTGTAGTCATGCAGACATACTGAGAATCAGTTATGAAGTTTTGTAATCCTGAACCATCACCAAGTTACCCATAAGAATGTAAAGCATTTGCTATAAAAATAGAAAAATGGGTAAATCGTAACTATTGTGAGGAGACTGGTTGTTAAAGTCATAGATTTAGCATGGCTTGCAGAGAAAAAAAACTGTACACATTTGTGCAGCACAAAGATATGGGTGAAATCTTTATGAAGTGTTCTTAAGTTGCACCCCTAACCTGAATCACTATGACAATATGGGGGAATAGTGGGCACCTTTTTGCTGTTTTCTGTGTTGGCCGTGCAATAATAAGGAAATAAAACCGTAAAGAATTATGACTAAAAAAACTTAATATGCAGAAGGTAAAACAACATCAGCCCTACTTACATTAGAGAAGAAAGTTATCAGAAATAAAATACCTAATATGTTAAAAGATCATCTGAGGCAATATTATGCAATTAGAAAATTCATGAATAATAAATACTCCATTATTAATACAAATATATAACCTTTCAGATTAAATTAGCTGTGGGTTGTGGAGCTTTTTTTTTTCCTCTGAAAAATGAAGAAACTAAGAGCTGAATGAAAAATTAGAAAATGACCTTCTTTTAATAAGAAAATTTGGAGATGTATAGTAACAGATTTAGGCAAAATGCTGTGGGGTTTTGTGTTTTGGTTTTTTTAATTAATGCGATATAATATGCTTTGAATAAATTAATTTAGATATTACAAATATGATTCTCTATATAATATATTGAAGATTATTTCTTATAAACAATACTCCTTTTTAAATTAAAGGTTGACTGCTAACATATGATCCAGAGATCTTCCAGTCACCAAAGCATCCGGTTTACAACCTAAAGTTTAAAGTGCCAGAGCAGTAAACCTGATGATTGTGTCTCTAGAGACAATATCGTCTTCTGTAATTTATCACTTAGTGCATTTCCCAGTTTTATGAAAAGTGAGGACCGTAAGCACAACCAATCCAACAGATGTTCAGCATTTCCTGCTTTCCCATTAAGATGCGCACACTGATGGCTTCAGGGCAGAAAGTGTTTTTCAACTTAACTCTGTTTCAGAATGTAAATGATTAACTGGATGTTGTGTTCTAATTTTTATACTGTGTGCCCACATAGTTGTTTGGGTTTTTTTATTGTTTCAGAATGTTCAAATCATCTCTTAGCAGTTCAGTACTTTATGTTGGATTTAAAGTAATAAAACTGCAAATACTTTTTTCATATTTATTAAAAGGTGACATAAAATTTACATAAATACATCTATAACACTTAATATTTTCATTTATTTCTGTTGTCATAGTATAGGAAATATGCTTTTAGTTTAATAAGTGTCTCCTACTGTATGTTAAAATAAGCACATCCATGGGTTTTGTTCTAAACTACACTGTTTAATTTATATATTCACTTTCAACACACACCATGTACTGTAAGCTATAGCAATCTCTGCCCTCACAAATGACACACAGTGACATACCTCTTATTGATAAGACAAAAAGTCTGTGAGGAGATACTTTTTGGGAAAGGTAGTCTGTGGTTTGACAAAGAATATTCAAAAAATGAAAATGTTGGGCTCTGATTTCATCCTGAAATGAGTAATGCAGTGTATCAGGACTTCAGAAATCAGATCATAAAAAGGTTTTGATCGAATGATTACGTCAGAATATATATGTTACTATGGATACCTGGTTACTAAGGTTACAACCAGACCTGTAAAATAATATAAGGTCATGAAATACTTGGTAACTCAGAATCACAGTAGGAATCTACAGTTCTTTGATTTGAACAAAGATTTTCCTTCTTTTACTACCACTTCAGCCTTTCTACTATTATCCTTTTTGTGATGGTTACCCTAGCTTTTAAAAAAGAATGAATTTATAAGGATGCAATTAAATGTGTTATCTAAAACTCACATTCACTATAATGAATTCAACCTTTAAAGAAAATTGTAAAGTCAAAAGAAGTTTGTAGTTTCTTGATACAGCCCAGGCCATAAAGAAAAACATTGAGGTGAGAAAACCAAGTGTGTCAAGCCCAAGTAGAAGGCACAAATACAAAGAAGACAGCTCTGGTCCATCATTTAATTTTATTCTGAAAAAACCCTTTTCCATCCTTTTCTTTTAAGATTTGAAAAAATGTGGAGTAGATACATATTTTCAGATTTGTTAAGTACTGTGTGCCACCAAGCTCACAAAATTTTAGAACCATAGACCCATTTAGAACCATTTTAGAACACCCAGATGGTGTTGTGAAGAAGTTGGGACAGATGCAAGCAGTGGAAACAGGCATGACCATAGATATGGGATTATTTCTGTTGTCTTCCCTCAGGGATTTTATGGGGAACATGCTTTAAAATCTAGCCAGATATCTGTATCAATCCCACCCTTTAAAATGCCCAAAGAAAGAAAACTTCTCGTGCCGACTTGCCCTTCTCATTATTAAAAAATGCCTCTTGTCTTCCGATTTTTACATTGCTCAGGGCCTACTGGCAGAAGGACAAGTGTGACTAGATTCCAATGCTTGCCTCTAACTCTGTTCGACATGAAGCTAGATGATGTCAGAAGGCCTCTGTTGCAGGTCCTAAACCCATTTGTATAACACTTGTAAATTTGAAAAAGATCCTGTGTCTCTCCTATCTCAAGCTCTCTAGGGTCAGCCGGTAGTTTTTTCACTACTTATGCAAGGTAGCGTATGCATGGACATGCATACACTTGTATCTGTTTCTGTTGTTGTTATTTTTAATGCAAATTAATAGGAAAGTTCCTTATTTGAACTGTCGGTTCTTTCAAAGCTAAAGATCTGGTGTTCACAAACCCATAAGAATGGCCAGACAAGTTTCATATCTCAAGGAGGAAAGGAAGGTTCCTCTCATTTAACAAAGTTTGTTCAAAGTTTACCATGACTAAGGAAAAAAAAAAAAAGTTAAGCAATTATTTTTAAAGGAAAAACTTTAAAAATAAGACTAGTATTCTGGTCAGCTACCTAAGTGTGAAGAAAACGTAATATTTATTTGAAAATTTTCTCATTTGAGCTATAACCGTTTAAATTGTTCATTTTTAGAAGTCCTTTATAAAGTCTGGGCAAATGTAAGGTCAATTTATTAAAGTGATTTGGAATTTATTTAATATTCTTAATCATAATTAAGCCTTAAATGACATATGAGATCAATGCAATTGGTAAGAAAACATGATAAATTGCTGTATACCACAGCTTAGATATTTAAACATTGGTAGCCTGTAATTTTATGGAACATTAAGGATTAATTATCTGAGACAATAAGTATAATATAGCCTTGCTAATACGTATAAAGAAATAAAACATGCAAAACAAAAATTAAGAAACTTAGCATATCCCACTAATGGAAAATAAACTGAATATTCAGATCCCTGAAAAAAAGAAACTGCCATGGAAAAGGTAAATTTAAAAGTTAAAAAAAAAGGATTCATAGTGACTATACTTTAATGGGAATACGATGGGCATTGAGTCCTGCTCCACAGCATACCCAGCTCTGAAGCACAAATCAATTTCTCTTTATTTTAGACAGGAAGTGATTTAGGAAGTGAATAAAGGTATGCCTCATTTTCTTCATAATCATGACACTCTTTAAAAGAATCTGTGTTTCGGAGACTGACCCTTTAAAGGTTTAAAAAGATGAAAATGTCTGGCTTAGATATCTGAGTTTCAATTTCCAATCCAAAGACATTATTTTATTTCAAAATGCACATTTCTATTAAACACCATTACTGAAACAGTCATAAACAAAGTAATTACTGTTTTGTCTTCCTCTGAGTTCAGACTGATAGTTTTCAAAAATTGTTTGTCTTCACTTGAAATATATTCGTGTAGCCTCATGTCCAGCTCTGCTAGAAGACGAAGTATAACAAAAGTCAGAAAGCCGGTTCTATTCCCAAGTCCTCTGAAAGCTGCCTGTGCGACTCAAGCAAAGCACAATTTTTCCCATTCCTGTCTTTACCAGCGTGAACTGGAACAAGAACTGTTTCCAACTTCACATGAACTCTAGTAATAATCACACACTCAAGTGGACACCTATGTTTGGGCAGCTGGATCTCACTCTGGATGGCATCAGTGGAGTAGAGCTCTGCTGATGGCAGTGGCAACCCAGACAAGTATCTCAGATGTAGACATCTGTGTTGCAAACACCTAAAGTTTGGTGACATCAGTCACAAAGGTCCTGTCACATTACTCACTCACAGAGTGGCCTCAAAGGCTGTCTTCTCACAGGTAAAAAGCATTAATTTAATTTCATTTCTTTATTTACTTATGAAAAATTAGTGTAGATTTGAGGCAGTTTAGTTTTAAGCAAGACTGGAAATTTCTCCTCGTGGGAAGAGGAGTTCATTTTTGCATGAAAGCCCTTTTCAGCAAGTTTGACAAGACAGTCTCCTTCAGAGGTTATACAAACCTAAAGTGTTTTGGTTTCTCCTCATGCAGATTCTAAAATACATTTTGATAAAACAGTAGAAAAGTAGTGTAATGATCCAGAGCCTATGGAATGATCGACCCTTTGATCCTTTGTATGTACACATACAAAATTTTTAACACACTTTTCATTCAGAAATCTACATTGACATATTGTATTAAAACTCTCTATATTTTCTAATCTACTTGCACCAAAAGCAACACTATAAAAATGGCAAACAGTTCCTTTAACAAGTAATTGTAATTTCTACAACATGATTGAAAAATGGTTACTTCAGAAAAATATACGTAAGCAGAATGACTTTATTAACTAATATTTTTTTTCTTCTTAAAAAAAAAAAGAGATTTTTCAGTAGTCATTTCATAGCACAGGATTTCTTTTTCCTATTGGTTTTTTGGAATAATAAGTATTTTTCAGTGCATCCACTTCGCATTTGTAAAATACAGTCAAATTCTAAAATATCTCGTGGAAATTGGCTAGGTAGTATTATTAGGAAGATTCAGAAGGTACTATCAGTAATACACAAAATGCTAAACTGTAAGAATAGCGTGGGATCCATACTTACTGCATCCTCTATCATAAAATTCTTATCTCTTGATATGGCAAGAAAAAACAGAAGAAACTTGAAAAATGCCCGAAATATGGACAAATCTGAAAAGACAGAAGGACAAGAAGGACAAGCAGGTGATCAGGAGCAGCCAGCATGGGTTTATGAAAGTCAGGCCCATCTTGACTAACCTTGTCTCCTTCTATGACAAGGTGACCCACTTAATGGATGAGGGAGAGACTGTGGATTTTTTCTGTCTAGACTTTAGTAAAGATTTTGACACCATTTCCCCCAGCATTCACCTGGAGAAACTGGCTGCTCATGGCTTGGACAGGCACACGCTTCACTGGGTTAAAAACTGGCTGGATGGTGGGGCCCAAATAGTTATGGTGAATGGAGTTAAATCCAGTTGGTGGCCCATTACAAGTGGTGGTCCCCAGGGCTCAGTATTGGGGCTGGTTCTGTTTAATATCTTTGTCAATGGTCTGGACGAGGGGATCAAGTGCACACTTAGTAAGATTGCAGATAACACCAAGTTGGGTGGGAACGTTGATCTGCTTGAGGGTAGAAACACTATACAAAGGGATGTGGACAGGCTGGATATGTGGGCCAAGGACAATGGTATGAGGTTCCACAAGGCCAAGTCTCAGGCCCTGCACTTGGGTCACAACAACCCCATGCAGTGCTACAGGCTTGGGGAAGAGTGGCTGGAAAACTGCCTGGCAGAAAAGAACCTGGGAGTGTTGGTCAACAGCCACTGGAATATGAGCCAGCAGCGTGCCCAGGTGGCCAAGGAGGCCAAGGGCATCCTGGCTTGTATTAGAAGTAGTGTGGCCAGCAGGACTAGGGAAGTGATCATCCCCCTGTACTCAGCACTGGTGAGGCTGCACCTCAAATACTGTATTCAGTTTTGGGCCCCTCACTACAGGAGGGACATTAAGGTTCTGAAGCATGTCCAGAGAAGGGCAACAAAGCTAATGAGGCGTCTAGAGAACAAGTGTTCTGATGAAGAGTTGAGGGAACTGGGGTTGTTCAGCCTGGAGAATAGGAGGCTCAGGGGAGACCTTATGGCTCTTTACAACTACCTGGAAGGAGGTTGTAGCAAGGTGGGGGTCTGTCGCTTCTCCCAAGTAACAGGTGATAGGACAAGAGAAAATGGCCTTAAGTTGTGCCAGGGGCAGTTTAGCATGGATATAAGGAAAAATTTCTTCACTGAAAGGGTTATCAAGCATTTGAAGAGGCTGCCCAGGGAAGTGGTTGAGTCACCATCCATGGAGCTATTTAAAACACGTGGAGGCGTAGTGCTTAGGGACATAGTTTAGTGGTAACTTGGCAGTGCTAGGTTAACGGTTGGACTTGATGATGTTAAAGGTCTCTTCCAGCCAAAATGATTCTGTGATTCTATGATTCTTAGAGGAAAAAGAATTGAAGTAATCAAATTTGGATCTTCAGTTTTATTTAACAGATATGCTCCCCATGTGCCTCTGTATCTTTTGTTTTCTGCCAGTTAACCTCACATTAGACTTTTGTATGGCAGGGTAGGAGAAAAGGAAGGTCAGCTTGCAGGCAAACTAATAGATATCATTAGTGGGACTGGCTTTTGTGCACTTTTTCCAGTGCTGACCAAATTTGACAGTGGAATCAACAAATCGAAACAATCCTCTTAGCACAAAGAATTTCATACATCAGTTCCTACCCAGAGGGGACAATAAAATTGCCAAACTAAGTATTGAACCTGGCTTTGAGGTTAACAGATGAGGAAAAGGAAAGTAGAATAATCCATAGTGTTAGAGATAGGAGGGCTAATAAAAATTTGGATTGTCATTTAAAGCTACACTGAATGGTTGAAACAATGCTGTGTGTACACAGAGGAAAACACAAAGAAGTAGGGGGAAGAGGTGAACGGCAAGGAGAATGGCGACATCCTTCACTGTTGCCCCACACTGAAATGGAAAGGGCTATTTTACCTCTTGAAGTGCCAATACAACATGCCAAAAAACTAGAGTGTAACTATATTATTCCTGTAATTGAAGTACTTGTGTCAGGTAACTTTAGGTGATACGAAATGTGATACAATAAGGATCAAATTCACTTGTATGCAATGGTTATGTTCTACTTTGATTTCATAGCAATAGTTGTGACCCTTGCCCCAATACTTTAAATGCTCATAGATTCATTAGAAGCAGACAAAATTGCATGGGCATGATATTGCATGTTAGATAGCCATTTAAGTTTTGCTTTGGAAGAGGGAGGGGTTTTATTCTCCACTTCTGTTTTTTTTTTCAATCTGGTGGTCAATTTTTTAATCTCCACAGAAGTTAATCATTGGTTTGCAAATAGTCTGTGAAAATTAATCTATCCTCCCTTTTTCCAAATATCAAGTAATGATGATCATGAAAATGCAGCTAATACATTAAGTGTGGAGAACTCAACTGCTTTGGCATATTTGATTAAATCAAAGTTTATGTTTCAGACTGTGGCAAATGCAACATTCCCTTATGCCAAGCCAAGGCTAATGTGATTTAACACACTTTAATTGCAGAAGTATTTTACAGTGTTCCTCAAAATATTATCTTTAGCAATGTATAAAATTCTGAAATTTGCCAAATATCCTAGTGATGCTTGGATAATATGGCCTACTTTCTGCTTATCAGAGACTGTTATGATGCTAAATGTTCCCTTAAGCATAAGTAAATTCTACATATTTAACATTTACCAAGAAATACCCTTGCAGCAAAGATTTCACATGCAAAATAGTTCTATTTTCAAATAATCATAATCCTACAACATATGGTAATTGAAAGCCAAGCACAAAACACAAGTAAAAATTGCATAACCAAAACAGAGAATAAAAGTCTTTTACTTGACACTGAAAAAAGACATTACATGACTGTATGAGAGGGGCTGAGCTAAAGTTGAAATTTTCCACAACTAATACCCAGTGCATAAGAACAGTAGTAAAAGTACAGATTTTAACTAATACAGAGGGTTATCTGCATGACTTTTAGGTAATATATTCATACGTATAGAATGTCTCCTTAAAATTTAATCTGAACTGAGAGTAATAGTATAGGACCTATAGTTTAAAATGTAGTAATCCAGTGTTTTGCCTCTCTCTACAGCCATTTGTCCTGTCAGAAGTGAAAAGCTATCACTTCAAAAAGGTAAGTTTCTACACAGTTAAAAGATGCAGGGTAAGGCAATAGAAAATACTGTCAACAGTATTATAACACAGGTTAAACATCCTGATGCAGCATGATAATGAAAGCTTCAAAGCTTACAGATATACACACACACAAAGAAATAAATAACTCAATGCTGAAATCAATGCATGTAGATTAAATGGATGCCAAATTTCCACTTTACAGGATTTAAGTCCTCAGCAATCAAAGAGAATCTTGAGAAAAGCATGGCACTGCTATAGACTAATGTCAATGTTTTATAAAACAAATGTTTAACATTAAACATGACTAAACCTATTCAATCCAACAGTATAACCTATGTTCATGAAGTTAAACTGTACTGAAGTGAGATACGGAACTTTGCCCTGTGTCAAAGTAGGCTGGATTGGAACTTTACCATTTAAAACATGCAGGAATGTTGCTAAGAAATGCCTGGGGGAAAAGAAAAAAAAACAAAACTGTGTCAGAAACATTATATGTTGTTTCTTTCTTATCTTACAGGGTATTCTTGAAACAGTCTTAAAATTCGCTATATAGCCATTATCTGATCATAGCAGGTTATTTACATGCAAGTCAGGCTTAAAGATGGGTTAAGAACACATTCAATTTGTGTATTCTAGTTAAAATGAAATTCAGATGGAAAAACCTAACCACCCAGCTCAGATTTGCAAAGTCGAACACTAATAATCTTCAAACGCATGCACACTTGCAGTACAATTCTAATTTCCTCTTAAGTATGTGCATATCATCTTGTAATCTTCATTTATATTGTCACACACCATTGTTTTTATATGGCCTTCCTCTTCATTACACGGACTTATATCTATATCCTGAAAAGATTTCCCCTCTTAATTCTAGGGAGCAGCTCCCAGACCAGAACACATAAACTCCAAGGCTAAATACTACAAAATCAATTCTGGAAAAGGATTCTTCTCCAGATGGACATCACCCACATGTCAATGACCTGAAAAAAACAGTGGAAATAACTTTCACACAGAAAGTTCCTTCAGTCCCTCAGTATAGGAACAAAATCCCATTACATGATCAAGCAGCCTTGATTCAAACAAGATTTCCAAACTTCAAGTTGTTTTTTTGCATTTTAAAAATTTTGATAGCTTGAACTGTTTTACAGCACTATGATAACCATAGAATAAAAGGTAGGTTCATTATCCATGTTTTTTATTTACACATTTTGCATGTAATCATTCCCACGTTGCATGATATCTAAACCAGGATTGTGGTTTAGTAACTCAAGTACCCAGAAACCTTGTTTTTGTTTACTTCCTTAGAAGGCTTGTTATTTATTTAATGACACGGATGAAAATAATAATCCTTCTCATCTAATACAACATAGAGTGACTCTTTCTTATAAAAGAGAGATGCTGGCCTCTAAAATTGATGAGGCCTTCTTATGAAACAGCTGTTTTGGTTTTGGTTTTTAAAGTAAGTGTTAGATGTTTCACCTCAACAGTCTACGTTTTACGTCAATTCTTTTCACCTTCTTTTTGTTTAGAAGTTTGTTTAGAATAGTCCTGAGAGAACTAACTTTTGTAGGAGAAAAATCCTGCTTTTAGAAATAGCAGGCAGCTTGTGCCGGTAGGAGGTACAACACAAAGAAGCATAATATTACAATCCATGTTATTATTTAACCCTCAGGTACAAAGCTTGATTTAATGTTAACTTTATAAATGCATTTTGCATATTGCTTGACATGCAGAATACAAATGCCAATGCCAGTGGCATCAAAATGGTAAACATGATTAAGTTATGCCTAAGTGTTTGTTAAAATAGTACACTCTGCAAGGTTATATATTTTTGTTTGCTTGCTACCCAAATTTAAAATCGGCCTGAAAAGATGTTTCTATGTCTGTTTATAATCAGAATGATTTTGGTTACATGGTATTTAAATAATTCCAAGAGTTCTTGCACCACTGGAACTGGAGCTTTTAAAAAGTAAAGACATGAATATTAAAAAAGACTAGACAACCAATATTAAAGCAAGTTATTCCACAAAGACCCTGACATAATTCCATTACTTTATTAGATTATGTGAAAACATAAAGAGATTCAAAATAAAATTAGCACAGCAATAGATATTTTACTACATATAAAAATAAATTAAATACAAAACTCACATACCCTACAAACTAAAATTACAGGTCTGATTAATGGATAAATATTTGTTTAATTCTTTTTGGCATAGTATATAGGTACTGGGAAAAAAAGCCAAAATGTCCTTCCCTCAGTATATCAAATTTAGGCTTCACTAGGGAGACAAAAATATATCCAGCCCCGACTTTGAAACACCCAAGTTCAAGTAAGCCCTCAAGTAAACCCTGTGGGCTTGCATCCCACTCATTTCAAGGCAGTTAAAGTGGGGATCTAAACACATATTTATGCTCTTCTACACAGTGTACCTGCCAGACTGGGAACGTCAAAATACTTTTAGGACACAGGGCCCCCAAGAATTTTTTTAATTTTTCAATAGTACTCAAAAAAAAGATAAGGTAAACATTTCCATCACAAACAGTTATGATTTGTAAAAACATTTCCCACATAAACACACATTCATCTGCCATAACATCTTAGCACAACATGAATACTTAGTACGTTAAACACATTCTGTCTTGAGGTAGTCATTGCAGTAGTCATTTAACCTGGCAGCCAGATGAGCACATATTGATTTATGTATTTATATACACTTAATCCATTTTCTTGTTAGCTACACACACAGAAGACACTAAATGTTGCTATATTTCTAAACAAAAACACTAAAAAATCATGAGCAGATAATAACTTAAAATGAAACATTTTATGCTGTTTGGGTAAATATATTTAGTTTGTAAATTTCAGCCTTAAAAAAATACATTGTCCTAGAAGATTTGATCAAAAGAAATAATAAAAAAGGCCTTGTAGCATGTCCCAGGTTTCCAGCAATATTGATGTGAAGACTGCTGTGCTAATGCACAGCATCCTTTCTCAAACAACAAATTTATCATCTATCATGAGCAGCTTCATAACACATCCAGCAGGTACATGCTGAACCTGGATGTCTGAGCATATCTCTAAAATTAGTTTCATAGATAGCCTGCAGCACACACAAATGTTGAGGAAGAAGACAGAATCTTAAGGATTTAAAAAAAAACAAACTCTGACTGTTGTAAAAAAAAGAGAAACTCAGGTCTTAAATTGGTAGAGGAAAATATTCTCATTTCTGCATTTTCATTTTGGAGGAGTTTAAAGTGTCCATTACTTTTAAAGTAAAGAAACAAAATGATTGACATCTTTGATAAATGTCAGAGTATAAATTTAGTTGAAGTGGACCTCTCGAGGTCCTCTAGATCAGCCTACCACTCAAAGCAAGGCCAGCGTGTCAGGTTGCACAGGGACTTCTCTGCTAAAACTTTGAGTATGTCCAAGGATGAGGTTCCACAATTCTCTAGGTAGTTTTGGACAGTGTTTGACTATCCAAATTGTGTAAGTTTTGTTAATGCCAGAATTATAGCAAAAAGTGTAGTAAAATGTAAACTCAACACTTTTCATTTGGTGAGGCATCTATAAAAATTAGCGTTGAACTTTTTCTAAATTTAAAAAATTGTAATTCAAAAGAAAATTATAAATATGGTGTAAAAATAGCTCTTTCAGCATTTTTAAAATGTTTATGTTAATAGCTTAGATCTGAATCCTCACAGTCCTTCTTCATACATTTCAGGAACAACATAAGTACAAAACTTAGCAATATTATACAATAGCACAGTAACTTGGTCTTTAGCGTTTGACCTTTAACGGTTTGAAACCAGCACTGACATAAATGAAAGGCATGCAAACTAGAGTTGTGTGATAAGAATAGTGATAATCCAAAATTTCTGTCCTAAAATTAATTCAGTTTTAACATTCACATTTAAATATTGTAGGCAATTTTAAAACTTTACAGTTTACCCTCTGACTAAAACAAGGTTTTCACCCCTATAGCTCTCCCTGCAGCATCTTTCATTATCACTGACTTCAACTTCAAGAATGCCCTTTCAATTTCATCTTTGCAACCTGATTTTCTCAAATTTTAACCTTTTTTTTCCCTATAGAATGATCATGCAGTTACCAAAATTAAAATAAATTCAACAGATACATTGTTACTTACTGCACTGACAAAAGTAAAGTAACAGTATTAGATTACTGTGACATATATTTGTATCTCAGCTGTCGTGAGAGGTCAATAATTTTCAAACCAGTCAGCAAAATGGTTACTATGCTTCTGAATTTAAAAAATCCGTCAGTCCTACTGACATGAAACCAGAATCCAACTTCTGGTTCCACAGAGTCTGTAGCTTTAAGAAATCGGCTCCCTTTTCCCATTAAAATGTCCAGCAATCACTGCTTCTATTTTTAATCTTCAATTTTGCTTTCTGCATGAATATAAGATTGACAATGTAAACCAGCCTCTTTGTCTTAAATATTGTTATTATTATCATTAGGAGGACCTGCTTTTGGGAACTATAAATTCCACTGACTAGACACTCTCAGACGAATTCACAGCTATAGGGAGCTTTCACAATAATCAACAATCTGCCTGAAGACAAACCCACTCCTCTCCTTAACAGGTCACATGATCTATGCAACATCTAGTGTAATAGCACAGAGGAATGTCATGGTGCTCTGGACAACTCACTGGTTAGATTTAAAATAAAAAATAAAAAATAAAAAAAATGGAAAAAATTATCTTATTCTCTGCTCTAACATTCTCTCCCTGCATAAGTCGTTTGACCTGGGTGTTTGCATATTCTAATCTCCTCAGCAATTGTATTCACACTTAACTCGAGCACCTGAGTTTACAGCTGTTTAATGTTTCGTCAAGAGCTGTTACAGACCTTCAATAACACTCAAAAATATATCTTACTTACACTTAAGAGAAATATAGTCAAGATATGTTTCTAAATGTCTTTAACTGTTCACACAATCAAGTACAAAGATAATTTCCAGTTTTACTGTATTCATATTAATAAAAAAAAAAATAATAGGTCTCCTCAAAAATGTTAAGTTCTGCTACAGGTGTTATGAGGAACAGTCCCAATGTTTGGGCTAGAGTATGTACGGTAGCTAAAATACCTACAAATGAACTCACTGAAAACTTGAGTCACAAAAGTTTTGATTAATAGAATTCCTATTTATCCCAAGAAGAATTTGACCCAGATCTTTGACTATCTGGACGTTAGGTGCTTCTGAAAGTGTCTGCTAACTACACTGTCTTCTGTTTAAGACTAAGTTTTGCAAAAAAAAGACAGTAAAAACCAAAGTAAGAGATTGTGGAGTTTTTTTAAAATCATCACAGAAAATAGATTTTAGCTGTTAAAATTCTGAAGTCTCTATATACATTCACAAATCCATAAGTACATAAAAAGAATGCAATGTGTTTATATCATGTGATGTAAAAGGTGTGGTCTTCATCAAGCAGCAGAATAGTATCATTTTTCCTCTGGCTCTGTTAATATTTCAGGGGTATAATTTCTAGCAAGACAAAACAATACCCCCTAGACACCTAAGGATCATGAATCACTGATCTATAATAGTGAGTAAAACAAAACAGTGAGTTAATATCATTACGAATTCTAGAGTCAAGAAATTAATGCTTTTAGAAAGAATTTGGAAATAAGAAGCATTTTGCATACAGGCCCTGAAATTTCCAAATCAGTGATGCTGAGTTATAATACTGTCACTGAGCAATTCTGTTTGCATAATAAATCTGTCCAACCACCAGCTGTTTGGACAATGTGAAATTTAATCAAAAAGGATCATAATAATAAATTTTAGGTAATAAATTCCCAAAATGCACCTGGTGTCCTATCTGTCTGCATTGGGCTTGCACACAAATAGTTATAACCACATTGTTTAGTCATGGCTACTGCTGATTCTTGACAGAATGCATAAATAAATCCTTTGAACAGGAGAATATTGGTTGAAATACTTGAAGAAAATATTGATGGTATTACGATTTGAATATTTTAAATGTAGAAATATTTCTACAGAATTAAGATATTTTGATTCTTGAGGGGTCATTCCCTTTTACAAAGGGAATTATTTTCCATTTGTTTATGTCACATGCCTATAAAATTTTGTTACATATGCAAATTATATTTTGTATTTTTGTGGAAGGACAGTGCCCACAGAATCTTGCACTCAGTCTCCATAAATAACTAGTGACTGCTCATATGACAGATAAAAATATTTAAAAGAAATATTCCATATATACCTCAACTTTGGTGTGGTAGATATCTTTAAAATTGTAATCGTTATAAGTATATGCTGAAAGTAATATTTTGGCACCAAATCATTTAACCATCAACTCAGATTTTGAATCTATTTGATATTCATTAACGCTATATAATTATCCATTTGACACCATTTTGGGAAAGTATTGCTATTCAAGAAGCTACTTAATGTCAAATAAAACATTTATCTGCAATTCAGTGCTGTTTTCAAAACTCTTCCATTTCTTACTTGCACATTGTACTTTTATGGAACAGATTTCTATAAGTCTTCCATCTTAAAAATTTAAATAGCAATATTTTCCTCAACAAATTTCTTAATTAGAACAATCTGGCCAGAGCACCATTTTACTATTAGGGTTTAGTTTCAAAACTATTGCCTCAATATAAGGATTAAATTATTAGCTTTCTCTTATAGACTTTTATATTTTCCACCAACAGCACCAAACAAAGTGGGTTTGGTGGTACCCATGCATCTGTTATATTGGGAAAGATACATGTATTAGAAAGAAATGATGGCCAGACACTAAAATTTGTCCAGAGTACTGCAGATGTTTCACTATCATAATCTGGAGAAATGTCTTTCTTGTAAAGGTTGTGTGGTAACTGGGAAGAATAAGAAAGAGTGACAGATGGACAGAAAGAAAGAGAAATATATATTTATTATTGTATTTATAAAATAAGATCAATAACAAAATGAAGCACATAAAATAAATCATATGGAGTTCTGATTAATTTAGAACAGAAAAGGGGTTGTAACATTTTATGAGAAAGCATAATTATTTTCTATTATGCAGACAGTATTTTCTTTCTCCAGTCAATCGACTATTACATTTCTCAGAATAAATGTATTTAGAGCATGAAACAAATATCAAGTCATGAAATCTACACTGCTGTTTATAGAAAGGCAGTACAGTTAATAAAATGTGTGTGTATGGCTTCCTCTCAATTCTCAAGTATTACACAAAAGATGGATAAGAACTGACAGAAAGAAAAAAAGAATAAAATTTTGTTCCTGAAGATAATAAAGAGACAGATACAGTTACATTAAAAACATAGCAAAACTGTTTCTTTGCAGAGGGATGCAGTCAGCACATACTATAAGCATAAAGTGATTCAAGTTTGTTCTTACATAAGGTACCATTCATTGGCCAGTCTGTCTTCTAAAAGCCTCATGACCTTTTGATTTTTAACAAAAAATTCTACTTTCTCAATTTAGATTAAGATTAGATCATTATCTTTCTTCTATTATATGTCCTTTTCTTGAATCACATTTTTATAGGTTTCTATTACAATAGTTTTAATCATATGATTTAAAAAAAAGTAAACATAAGATTTCTGGATTTGTATTCATTCTTGTATAGTGCATACAATTCCACCATGTAGCTTTGGCTGAAAAAGAGCATTAGTAAGGTTTAGCTCTTAAAACAAACCTAAAGAAAGAATATATGTACACAAACCTAAAGAAAGATTGTATCTACCCCTTCCACACGTGCAAGTTATAGTTGTTGCAAATACTTATCTTCTCACATGGCTTGTTCTTCAGTATGATAATTCTGATAGCCAGAATTACCAATTGGTCATGAATAATTCATAATTGTTTGTCATCTCAAGGTTTCCCTTCTCTTGATCTGGCCTTTATGCACGTATGTCTCCAAAATAACGGAGATCACAAAGCAGCAAGTCCGATAAGAGATATTGCAGTCTATCTAATTTATCAGTGGGGCATTTCTGATACCTTTATACACAAATTCAATTATCAAGTTGGAGTTTGAAGAAAAGTATGTGCAGTTAGGGCATAAACAACAATTTCATTTCTTGTATTTCAGGAAAGCATTTCCAATTTGCGTGGTGGTTAGTACTGAGACTATGCAACCTGTTCCGAGCATATGGCAGATTTCCTAGAGGAGATGCTGCTGCACATTATCAAATTGATATCTTTTGCTGGCATGTTTAAGCTACCGTTGATGCCTGAGACTGGCAGCAGCAAACTGACAGAGGCTATGTTGATATTAAGTAGATCAGGTGAAACCAATCTTAATGAGCCATCAAAGAATGTGTGAGTGATTCACATTATGTTCTTAGCTCATGGACACTAGAGGCATAAAGGTTTACTTAAAAAGAAAAATTTTGTTTGCTATTATTGCACCAGTCCTATCATAATCACTTCATTTTAGCAACCCCTTGTGCCTGTGCCTTCATGATCTATTTATTTATTTGCAAAGCTTTGCTTCTGTTGCTCAGCTCCACTGCTCTCTCACTTCCTACCTGTGTGCCTGAAGAAGGGTTGTCACCTCTGCCAGAGGGTGGCAAGAGTGGGTTTCTGTGTTAGAAAGGTTCCCACTGATGGTGGCACGAGCAAGGTGCACAGCTGCATGTAGTTGATAAGCAGATACAGAACCTGTGGCTTGGTGTAAGTACATTTCAAAGAGTAAATAAGATTTTTTTTGCATGAGGTCAAGAATAAAATTATTTTTGAATTAGTAAAATGCTTCTGCATAAAGATAGACAAAGTTTCAAACATTGACACCTGCAGCTTCTGCTTTCAATGTTCACATGCTTAACTGTTTTTTTAAACCAGAGTTTGCCAGTCTGCATTTGGTTGTTAGCAGTTTTGTGGCATTCTTCTGAAAATATGATTAAATCGTGTTTACAGGGGTTTGATGTTCCCCTACTTTATGTAACATTTTACTGGTGTAGTCATCAGAAGTGTTAAAATCAAGGCTTTCAGACATTCTGCCTTCTAGAACGGAAAATTCAGACCTACTGAAAGTTTACTTTTGTTTGCAGAACGTGATGATGATAGAGAAACTGGAGTAAGACCCCCTCTGACCTAGTAAATATGGATATTTGCCTACCTCCACAAACCAAAATTTCTGACTCCCAACAGAACTGTTGAATGTTGAAATTCAACTTTCACTGGGTATCTAACAAACTGTGGCATCACTAGGCATGCATGGTTTAAGCTGCTTTCAGCATTCCCAGTATATGTTCCAAGGAAGAGGGATGTTTCCCCAAAGGACTAAAGAATTTACTGTATGCTAAAAAGTACAATGTTGGGAGGGGAAACTCTGAAAGTCCTTCTGAGAACAACTCTAGCATTGCAAGAATTTCCCTTTATTCTCTCCCACCAGCCTCTCTAAATGTAGATTCCAATTGTAATCCAAAGCCATGCGTCATACCGTGTGGAAAACCCACTGCAAGGGTTTTACTAACTATCTAGAGAGCTCGTAATGTATAGGCATATTAATACAGAATGTGTAATTTCCTCATTGTTCTGTGAGAATTCCAGAAAACAGGTCAGATGACTACACTACAAAATACAGAAATAATGATTAAGCTTCAGATAGGGTTAAGTTTACAATATTGCCATTTTTTCTGTATAATTTCTCTAAGCAACATATAATAATTTTCTGGATCATACCCTGTTAATGTTTTTATGTACACAATAGTTTTGTCAGGGATAGTTGTATTCAGCCAAAATTCCCACAGGGACAGATCCAGAAGCCGGCCTGCCTTACAAATGAGCTTAGTCAAGAAGTTGGTTCTAATGGTGGTTGCCTCTTGTTACCCAAGAAGGTAATTATATTGTATTTCAGAAATGCTGAGAAAAACTGTATTTCACATACAGCTTTGCTTCTCTGCATGTCCCCTTTTGGTGCTGGCTGAAGTTTGCTCATGCTTTTCCATAAGCTAATAAAACTTTGGCTTTAGACTTGGGTTCCGATTTCAATCCCATCCCTCTGACACTGTGATAGAGTTTAACAGTCTTTAGTTCAAGGAATGTATTTTCCCATCACTTCCCACATGTCAGTCCCAAAATAAATTCTTGAGCTCTCAACAAATTCCAGAAAAATGCTCCAGAGGATCAGCAATAACACAGAAAGATGCTTAAATTTATAGTTAATAATACAGATTAAGATAAAGAGTTCAATTTCCCCTTTGTTCTGCTGCTCTGAACCCAGCGAGCTATAACTTTGATTTAACAGGGGTGGGCAAATTGCAAATGATAACACAGCTATTCATAACATGAAACAATTTGATTTTGCATAACATTTTCTGACAGCAGTGCTGAATTTGACAGCATAAGCCATCAAAACCAAAATGAAGAAAAAGTAGATACGACGTGAATAAGCCCATTAAGGACTATGTAACTTACTTTTAATGTGCACTGCTGAAAGCTAATAAAAAGCACTGCATCCAAAAATCACCATCCAGACACAGAATGTTGAGTATTTTCACAGCAAAGCCATCAGAAGGGAATCAGAGTTGAATTATTTGTTGCACAAACTTTACTCCTAATAGTTTATTTTTGTGCTGTTGTTTCATTTTATGTATACAAGCAGTGAGATCTTCCCTCTTAAGGTTGGAACACCAGATCAAAAGATTTGGTTTTAATGCCCAGAAAGTAGTACAGATTTTATGCTGTGTCATGAAAGGAACTGTGTTGTGGAGAATCTCAGCAGAAAACTTTTTGAACATACAAGCAAAGATTTTTTTGCATGATCTGTTGTGTGAGATGCCTTCACAAATGCGGGCCATACAGCACATAAGCGTAGTCCAGCAGCTACCAATTAGGTGTAAAAAAAAAAAAAAAAACAAGTAAAGTTCAGACTGCTAAAGAATTGAGCCCAACTCGCATATAGATGAAACATCTAATTTTTTCATCCTCTTCATCCTCCTAAACCAGAAGTTAAATGCCCTGCCTTAATGTGAATGCCCTGCCCTTAATGTGAAACTTGATTTCACATTAGTATTCCTTAACAGACAGGAGTTTGTTTGGTACACTCTACAATTATTTTAACTATTTCTAACATTTACTATTCCTTTCAGCACAAATACACGTATGACACATTCGAAACTGTGAAATTAAAAGAATGTTGTCTTGAAAACCCAGTGTCATCTCACTGTGCCTTACCTTGGTTTTCTTGGGATTCTCTTCATAACTGGTATGCTGATCCACAAGAACAGTCTCAAAACATATCTGATCCTGACAAACAAATTGTCATACAAATTATTAGTTTCAGTAGAAAATAAGCAGAAAAATTGACTTTGGCCTCTTTACAATAGGTACATAGGAAGGCACTACAGGCATTACAGGCAGATGTAAAAGAGAAGAATCTTGTCCTTCCTTTGTACAAAACAATCAAATTGTTTTGTACAAGGAGAAGTCTTGCTTTTGTTTTTTAGTTTAGATTCTTGGTTTTCTCTGGATAATTAAAATTTTTGCATCCTCCAAGAAGCCTCCATGAAAACAAAGTAATTTGAAGAATTGTACAGATTTGATTGGTTAAAATCATTCAGTCATTTCTGCTGGTTATCTTGCAGTTTTCTACTAGCTTTGGGAACTTAAAGCTGGTTCCTGAGACAAGCAGCAAAGGTCACTGACACTTAATAGTGCCTGCTTCTTGTGGAAACAAAAATTACTAGAACACAGGTGCCCAATTCTTCCTGAATTTTCTTTCCACTCACCCCCAGACCCCATTTAGAATGGTTTTTCAACATGTAGTCTTACTGTGGTTATTTAGTAAAGATCCAAATTGGGGGAGGGGTGGTGAAATTGCTCTTGGGCAATTTCTCACTACTAAAAAAAATGATAGGACAAGAGGGAATGGGCACAAACTTGAACATAGGAAGTTCCATCTTAACATGAGGAGGAACTTCTTTACTTTGAGGGTGGCAGAGCACTGGAACAAGCTGCCCAGAGTGGTTGTGGAGTCTCTCCCTCTGGAGACATTCAAAACCTGTCCTCGTTTGAGGTAAAACAGGACCAATTTTGTTCAGTAACTTTGCTTCTTGGTAGCCCTCTTCTAACTGCTGAAATTAACAGCGTATTGTGCAGAAACTGTTCGCTCTCTCAGAGTGATGACCTATGTTTAGAGTTGATGCCCAGGCATGGTATGCAGAGAGGCCCTTGCTTACACTTATTGCTATAAGGACCATAGCCAGCTTTGTTACTTTGTTACTTGCCCCTTTGGAGGGTCAGAAGCAGAACAGCTTAGAGGGTTCCCACCTGTGGGGAGGAGCAGACAGGACAGGTGACCCAAAACTGACTGACAGGGTATTCCATCCTCATGCTCAGTATAAAAGCTGAGGGATCAAAGGGTCAGCTCTCACTCTCTTTCTTCAATGGCTGACGTCTGAGGAAGACTGTCTGTTTGTCTGCCTTTGATCCCAATCCTGAATGCAGATCTGGAATCCAGTTCCTGTCTGTCACTGAATCCAGCCTGGGACTTCCCCAGTGCCAGCCTGTGTCGTGATTGTCATCTTGGGAGCTTGGTACGGTTTTGTATATATTTCATTATTTTCTTTTTATTCTATTATTAATATTTCATTAAAGTAGTTTAGTTCCTTCTAAACTCATAAGTCTCTTTTTCCATCCTCTGCCTCTCTCTTCGAAGACTGGTAGGTGGGGAGCATCTGTTGGTCCCATCTGGGGTCCCCCATGTCCCCAGTAGATGATTCAGCTTAAACCACGACAGATTGTGGAGTCTTCCACTCTGAAGATACTCAAAACCCGCCTGGACGCCATCCTGTGCAACCTGCTGTAGGTGACCCTGCTCTGGCGGGGGGGTTGGACTAGATGATCTCCAGAGGTCCATTCCAATCCTGACCATTCTGTGATTCTGTGAAATATGTTGGTGTTTGGTTAAGCCAAACATATTGGGTACTCAAGACAAAGCAAACCGAAATCAATGGGAATATTTTCTAAGCAGTTCAGTGAGTGTATACCAAACCTGGTATCTACATTTGATTTGGTTCAAAGCAAGGCTATTCCCAGCTTATGTTTTAAAAACCATTTACTAGTAGAATTCTGTCATCCAGCATGAAAAGTAAAGTCATATCAAAGTTACATTATTGATTCACAGCCAGTAGCCTGCAGCTAAGGAAATCCTAAAATCCTGCAGTCATCCTACTTCTTAGGAATCTGGAGTTTCAAACTGTACAAGTACGACGAAAAGAACAGAAAAATCAATAGTTTGACTAATGTGTTTGTCATTCATGAACAGAAATGGTTGGTGCTATCACTGTAAATTATTTAATCCTTAATTAGAATGAATCTGAGAAACAAGCACCTTTTTCTCAGTTAGTCAAACTAATATGCAAGTTCTCAATGAAATTACAGTGAGAAAGGTCACTGTTCATTGAGACCTAGCTGCAGATCGGAAACAAGTCGATTAGTCCCAGGTATTACTGTAACATTAAAAGTTAATTGGTGAGGAAGCACAGGATAATGAAAAACCTATATTTATAACAGACTTTGCAATGAAATTACCTCAATGGAGAATACTGTAGGCTTGATTGAGGCACACCTGTAGTAAATGAGTAAAAGTTTTTTCTGCATTCCAGGAGTATACTGTTCTGTATCTAAAAGCTTCTTCTTAGAACATAGAATTGTTATGGCTGGAAAAGACCTTTAAGATCATCAAGTTCAACCGTTATCTAACTCTACCAGGCCCAATTCTAAACCATGTGCCTGAGCACCATATCTAGACAGCTTTTAAATGGCCATTCAACCGCTTCCCTGGGCATCCTGTTCCAGTCTTTGATAACCCTTTCAGTGTTGAAGGTTCTCCTAATGTCTAACATAAACCTCCCCTGGCACAACTTGAGGACATTTGCTCTTGTCCTATCGGTGATAACTTGTGAGAAGAGACCAACACCCACCTCACTTCAACCTCCTTTCAGGTAGTTGTAGAGAGCAATAAGGTCTCCCCTCAGCCTCCTTTTCTTCAGACTAAACAACCCCAAGTCCCTCAGCTGCTCCTCATAAGACTTATTCTCAAAACCCTTCACCAGCTTCATTGCCCTTCTCTGGACCCTCTCCAGCACCTCAACATCCTTCTTATACTGCGGCACCCAAAATTGAACACAGTATTCAAGGTGCGGCATCACCAGTGCTGAGTACAGTGGGACAATCACTTCTCTAGTCCTGCTGCCTACGCTATTCCTGATGCATGTTGGTCTTCTTGGCCACCTGGGCACACTGGTCGCTCATGTTCAGCTGGCTGTCAGTCAACACCCCCAGGTCCTTTTCTGCCATGCATCTTTCCAGCCACTCCTCCCCCAGTCTGTAGCACTGCATGGGGCTGTTGTGGCTCAAGTGCAGGACTCTGCACTTGGCCATGTTGAAGCTCATACTATTGGCCTCAGCCCATCAATCCAGCCAGTCCAGGTCCCTCTATAGAGCCCTCCTACCCTCAAGCAGATCAACATGCCCACCTAACTGGGTGTCATCTGCAAACTTACCAGTACTTACCAAACTGCCAGACCCAGTACAATTCCAAATTTGCATGGGCTTTTTTGTTTCTATGACCCTGGCTGCAAGGTCATATTAGTAAAGTTATTACAACAGTTGCTTTTTTTAAAAAAAAAAAATCTTTACTTATAAGAGTTTTAAATATAACTATATTCAGACAATTTCCTTCCAAGAAAGTAAATCAATACACTCAAATATATGGTCACATAAGACATAGAAGGTGCGTCACTGGCTGTCATTTCATATCCAACTTGATGAACTAAATGATACTGTCAGAAGAATACTATGTATTCTAAGAAAATAAATGTGCCTAAAAACATTTCTCTTCTATTCCTTCCTCACATCTCCTGTTGGGAAAGCAGTAACAAATAAACACTACTTTGACTACCCTATGAGAAAATACAGTGACAGTTGATGCTGTCCAAAATCCATACTGTACTACTATAATGTCTACAAATAACTTTCACTATAGGCAATACTATTTACCTTTACTTAAAGACTATAAGTAAAAAAAAGTCTAAGAATGACAAGTGATGCAATTTACTGCACTGTTTAACTTCACAATATGTAATCGTTTATTGACATTTACAATGATGGTTTAAGCATAGACAGTTTTGAGGTGCTAATAAATCCTGCAGACACATCTACATTGTACAATCAAGATCTTAGGCTGGCCTATAGGAAGGCTGGAGAACCTGTGTACTGGAGCTGCATTGTGTGGGGACTCAGCATCCTAAACACTATTTAATCTTTTCATAATTGATCCAGACTAAAACTTCCATTTTCTTCATCTGCACAAGCAGTATGTGTTGATCGAACAGGAATCAAAATACTGCTTTCTTTAGTCAATATTTTGCCTTTAGGATAGAGTAGTCAGGACTCAGTAAATCTCACTAATTACATTAGCCTATCCCACTTTGCATGAGTTATATGTACAGATTTGTTGTGCCAGTGAGTTCAGCAGTGAAAACATTCAGCTGGGAAGGTGAGTGCACAGCTTCAGACCTCTGTTGCACTTATTCACTGAGAAATAAAATGGAATCCAGGTTTTCCTTCTTCTCAAAGAAAGGTCCCAGACATGGAAGGAAATGCTAGTATAGCCACAATAGGATGATTTCACTAGTACATGATTGCGTGTCCAGTGTTGTATTACTTAAGAGAAAAATCTATAAAATGAAGCAATTGTTTGAAATATTGCATTTTGATAAATTAATGTAGGATTTTTTTTAAGCTACATAAAATAGTTTATTTAAAAAAAAAAACCAACCCAAAACTTATTAGGTAAGTGTAATATAAACATTTACTTGTTTGCTGGCTTTAAAAGAAGTGCTCATATGTTCTTTGTGAGAGAATCCCTAAAAAGTGATCACATGCACATCCATACCAAAGTATAACAAGAAATAAAGGAGAAAAGCATTTACAAAGTGTACACTTTGAAAAAGTGAGATACGGAGACAGTACAGGAAATTACTCTACTACCAGGAATGAGTATTAACCATGTGGAGGAACCCACAGTCACACCTGTCAGAGTCTATGTTGTGGTTTGGGCCAGACCGGTCACTCAGGCAGAATGACAGATGCTCTCCCACACCTCTGTCTGAGAAGAGGTTGGAGAGAGAGAAGGAGACTTATGAGTTTAGATGGAACTAAACTACTTTACTGAAATATTAATAATACAATAATAAAAAGGAAATAATGAAATATATACAAAACCATATCAAGCTCCCAGGATGATGATCATGTCACGAGCAGGCATGGGGAAGTCCCAGACTGGACTCAGTGACAGATGGGAACTGGATTCCAGATCTGGATTCAGGATCAGGATCGAAGGCAGATGAAAAGACAGAGTCATCCCTGGATGCCGGCCATTGAAGAAAGTGAGCTGACACTTTATCCCTCAGCTTTTATACTGAGAGTTAGGCAGACGGGATGGAATCCCGTGTTGGTCAGTTTTGGGTCACCTGTCCTGTCCGCTCCTCCCTGCAGGTGGAACCCCTCTACCCTTTTCCACTTCAGACCCTCCAACGGGGCAAATAACAAAGTGAGCTGACCTTGGTTATCATAGCAATAAGTATAAGCAGGCCTCTCTGCATACCATTCCTTGGCATAAACTATAGACAAAGGTCTTCTCACTCTGGGAACGAACATTGTCTGCACAATATGCTGTTAATTTCAGTAGTTACAAGAGGCCCAGCTAAAAGAGTAAAGTTACCAAACAGAAGATTGATTCTGTTTTGTTTCAAAACAGGACAGTGTAGAACATAGGAGCAAGCTAGCAAGATACAGAATAGCCAGAGACATGGAAATTAAATCAAATGTGCAAGAGTCACCCCACAGGATGGTGAACTGCACAGATGATCCTTTAAAAATATCTGTGGAAGAGTTCACCGCAAGTGTAAAAGGTATCTAGGGTTCATATGCATGTGTGGATATATATGCACAAACAAACAAAGTAGAAACCAAACCTCATTAGGTAATAGCCCCAAAAATTATTATCATAGTAAAATCAAAAAAAAAGCCTCTGAGAATAATCAGTATTTTCATCATTGCCACATACAACACTAAAATAAAAAGATAACAGTTTTGTAAACCAAGTAAAGGCACTAAAAGTCAGGAAGCTAGCTCAACACAGAAAGCCAAAAAATAAAACCTTGATTGCTGTAGATCATTCATTAAATACTTTTAGTATGTTTAATTTTCACTTCCCTTAAATTTTCCTGTACATATGTGGAATCATACAATGCTATCTTGTTGTATGTAAGATAGGCCTATATCTGGCAAATAGCTGGCAGCTATTTGTCATAGGTGAAAAAGTTGCTCAGGTTATGAATGCTATTAGGTAGCAGATAATTGGGTGCATGTGTGGGAGACTGTCAAAAATTGAACTTTCGAACTCTCATGCAGAAGCCTGCTACTTGCTAGCTGTAACTGATACAGTTTGTTTGTAAATTTTGACACCACCCGGGGTAAACAGAAATGGCATGTCCTGACACCAGACAGAACCACCAATTAGTAAGTTGATCACATGTTGTGCTTCTGTACCTAGACTGTTTATATTGGAAAACCGGAGGTTTGGGGGCTTTCAGAAAAAGGAACTATGAATTTTCAAAAGGAAGAAGTGGCCTCTGAAAGAAGGTGAAGAGCTTGGTTGGAGGAAAGATCCTGGAAGTGAGAGAAGATGCTAAAACTCAGAGACCTGCATGGAGATGAATGTCAAGGATGCCCAGGATGCCCACTGACCTTAGTCCCAAACATCTGAGATTGGGAGCAGTCACACAACAGGAACCAACACAACTTTCTGCCCAACCAGCAATGACCTTTCTGCTGGGCAGGGAAGTCAAGACCTCTTGGACATAAAGATGGCTGGGCATGAGCAAAGAAGTTAGGTAAGGTAAAAGCTCTAATCTCATTACTTAAGTAAACCTCAGTACCCAGACTCCCTTCAGATTGTTTATTCTGTCTCACCCTTAACACTGTTCAATGTCTGACTCCAAAAAACTTTGCAGAAATAGCTTGAGAATATGTAAAAGTGAAGAAGTTGTACAAAAGTTGCTTTTAGCTGCTGGAACGTGAAATACGCTACTGGATGAGTAGCGTTCACCTGTGTTCCTTGAGTTTTGCAGTTGGATTCCTTCACCACATACCTAGTCTTATTTAACAAACTTTAAAGGAAATTAATAAATCAACAAGCAGTTAGCTAGAAGCATAAGTGTCTCCTATCCACAGGAGTTACATTTAAAAAAAAAAAAAAAAGGCACAGAAGATGTGGATTCAGATGAACTACAGCAAAAAAAAGTGTGCAAGATAGGAACTCTGAGATGCTCAGCTTTCCAAGAAAAACAAAAATGGGCATTTGATCTAAAGAAAATTTAATAGAGTCATCTTTTGAGTAATCATTGCTCAGATCTCGGTCTGCATCAGCCTTCTTGATCTGGGCTATCATCTGACTTGTCTTGAAACTGAAAAGGTTGCATCTGAGCTGAAAGGAGTTGTAAAGCCCACTTGGGGATAATGTAACCTTAATAAAATACGTAGTTCTTTATTTTTATTTTTCCAGTGACCCACCAGTTCTGTGCACAATAATCAGGCTCTCCATACTTCTGTAGACCTTGCATTTTAAAGAATCTCATATTTGCATAAATAACAATAACTCCCATTCAGAATCCTGTGGCTTATTTTTAACATGCTGTTTGCCATCGGTGCACAATTCAAACTGGAGGAAAGTCATAATTTAAATTATTTGAATGAAAGAAACTTACTGACTCATTTTTTATTTTCTACAAAGCACAACAAAATGCACTGATCACTTACTGGCAACTCGCTTTCCAAAGACTTGTTTTTCCTCTGGCTTCTGGTTTTTCCTTTATTTCAGTTTTGCTTCTGATTCCATAAGTACTGCAAGTTCCACATCTGCAGTTACACTCATTTAAACTGACATTCAGGGATCTAGGCAAAGATAAAAATATCATTTGGCCTCAAGTTATAACTTTTAGAGAGTCAAAAGTTGAGGGGGGGGAATAAAAAGAGGGAGGTGTTTTTAGAACACATCAATAAGTTGTTCTAAAAATGCATTTTCACCTTTCAAGTGTTTTTTGCAGCAAGAGGAGGGTAGTCTCTACATTTAAATTTGTTTATACTTATTGCAGTTAATAGAAAAACAAAGGGATTTTTTGATAGCTGAAAACAGAGGAACAATCTCCACTGGCTAAAACCAGGTGACTATTATTTAGGATGGTAAATGTATAAAATAGAAACTCTGTGTTAACATTCTTGATTAATTTAGTAGTGGTTTGACAGCCCGTGAGACTAGGCTCATCCATCAATAGAGCGGCTGCTGCTTGGGAAAGGGCGTACAAATTTCTCCATGCTGATGCACCTTCAACAGTTAACAGAGGTCGGTGCAGAAGTCTACATTTGTTACTATGTTATGATATCCTAGACACTAAAATTTTGTAGTCATTCTGAAACTTATCAGTAAATGCCAAGTTTATAATGACAACCACTGTAATTCTCTGTGGGTTACTGCTGTGGAATAGGAGTATATCTCAGTCTTCATTCAGATGCTACTTTTTCTGCTGTTGCTTCCATTCAGTGATTCTCCTATTAAAAAGTTATACAAACTACACAAATTTCTCAGAAGTTTTTTTCTGGTAACATTTTGATCAAGATTTATCAAGATTTGTTTGAGGAGTTAAAGATACTACAAATCAGTGTTTTAGTTTTATACAACACACAAGTTGTGCCAACAATTTATGAGAATGGCAATACTGAAAAACAACCCACCACCTTACTTATGGCAAATGAGTTCCAATTGCTTTTTGATGGGTTTGTCTTTTTTTTTTGCCAGTTTTACAGCTCTGAGTATGTTTGTTTATTTCTATCTTGAATAATCCACCCAGTCATGGTCCTGAATTCTTATGACATCAGAGGAAAAAATGTCTCCAGCTATCAGTTCATGCTGTAAGGTAAACTTTAAATGACAAACAAACCAAAACTATTTCCACCCTGTTCCAGACAGAACAATGCTACAACATATATTCACTTGGATATTATACTTTTCTTGAGAATTGCACACCACCCCAAGGCTTGTATCTCATGAGCACCACTCGCTGGCACATCAAGTTATTTGCAAAATTTAAGTTACTTTAAAATTAAATTCATGCTGTCTTTGTGTGCGCTTCACAGTCAAACACCAGTAATTGCTCCCCAAGTGTAACTGCTTAGATGCTAATTTTAGATAGCTGAAAGACAAACTGCATATTGTTTAACTATGTAGGCCTATTTTAAAAAAAGTTTCTCTAACTCCAGTGTTGGGAAGATATCATGAACTGGTCAATAATAAGAACCAACAGTGGAGATGTAATTAGACATTACTTTGGATAATTAATTACTGCATAAAGTAATTTTTCCCCTTTCTTTTTCTTTCTTTAGCTGATGAAAAAAGCCTATCAGTTATATTTCAACCCCTCAGCCTCCCTTGCACACAGAAAAAGTCTAAGTCATATGTATATATCTACACATATATATATGTATGTTGGTATTTACAGAGAGCGGGATGTAAACTTGAAGTCCATTTGCCTGCTGGGGACCAACGAGGCCAGTTCCTTCCAAAGCTATTGAGGCTAATACTGTATACTGGTTTGGCTGGGATAGAGTTAATTTTTTTTCACAGTGGCTGGTATAGTGCTGTGTTTTGGATTTTTGACCTAAACAGTGTTGATAACAAAGGGATGTTTTAGTAACTACTGAGTCATCAAAGCCTCTTCAGTTTCTCACGCTGCCCACCAGAAAGTAGTCTGAGGGTGCACAAGAAGTTGAGAGGAGACACAGGTGATGGATGGCTGACCCCAGCTGACCAAAGGGATATCCCATACCATATGACATTGTGCTCAGCAATAAAAGCTGGGCAAAGAAGAAGGAAGCGGGGGAGACGTTTGGAGTGATGATGTTTCTCATCCCAAGTCACCGTCACATGTGATGGAGCCCTGCTTTCCTGGAGATGGCTGAAAACCTGTCTGCTGATGGGAAGTAGTGAATGAATTCCTTGTTTTGCTTCACTTGCATGTGTGGGTTTTGCTTTATTTACTAAACTGACTTTGTCTCAACCCACGAGTTTTCTCACTTTTGACACTATGATTCTCTCCCCCATCCCACCACAGGGCAGTGAGCAAGCAACTGTGGGGACCTTAGCTGCCTACTGGGGTTAAAGCACAACAGTCCTTTTTGGAACCCAAAATGGAGCTTGAAGGGTTTGAGATAATGAAAGCTTTGATTGGAGTGTGTCATATCAAATTCATAGCTGTTATAGCTGTTTAGCTATTAACTGGCAGGCTCCTGTTCTTGCCATAGGGCTTGCTTGTCTTACTGTGTATTAGAGTCTAGTGCTCATTAGTGGCTGCTTTTTGTTTTTGCCACTTGCTGTACTGCTTATCATCTTACTCTGCTGTGCCTGGGAACATTTTGATAAGAGCAATGGCGATGCACTTGAGCTGGCAGATGGACAGGACATCACTGCTGTTCCTGTGCTGATGTGCTGGACAGATTGGAACTCCAGTGTGAACTTGAGTTGAAGGGAATGTGACCTGTGGATGAGTCCATGTGGGAGCAGTACACTGCAAAGTGTCTGTGGCTGTGGATGAGTCCACAACAGAACAGCATCTGTGGCCTTGGATATGTCTGTGCTGCAGTAGGTATGCCTCTGAGGGGATTGTTGTCCAAGGATAAGCCCATGCTGCAGCAGGTACACCCTGAAGTGTCTGTGGCTATGTATGAAGCCAGACACCTTGAAGTAGTGGCTGTGGATAAGTAGAGCAGGTAGATCCCTGAAGGCATTGTGGCCATCGGTAAGGCCACCGTGGAGCAGGTACTGCCCTGAAGGAATTGTGGCCTATGGATAAGACTGCACTGGAGCAGGTGCACCTCGAAGCACTCGTGGCTGCAGATAAGTCCACACCACAGCAGGTATATGCCTGAAGAGACTGGCTCATAGAGAGTGCTCCACTGGAAGCAGGTACATCCCTGAGGACTGTGGTCCATGGATAAGTCTTAGCTGCTTACTGGAGTTAAACCACGACACACTGCCATTCACTTAATTTCACAGAGCAATTGCCAATGCCCACACGGCACATTTAGGCTAAAATGGCAACAAAGAACATGATGTCTGGCCCATGTCTTTTGAATTAAAAGACAACTGACTAGATAGCAAGTTGGGGGAATGAGAAAGACTGACTGTATATGGAGACCACAAAAGGAAACTGTAAAATTGAATACTTGAAAGAAAAAGTAGGTACATAGTAATAGGTAACACCCAGCTTGTTTAAGGAGACAGAAACTCACAATTATGAGACCAAATGGGATAATCAAAATGGAGGAAAAAAGAGAAAACAAACATATTTGCCTTTCAAATAAAACACATATATTCACTGCTACTGAAATTTTCTCTACCCAAATATAGGCTTCACATTTCCAAATACTTATCTATATGCCTGACTTTAAGCACCAGACCGTTCTATTTAAATCAATGGGATGAATATCCTCATTTCGGTAAATGGGACCACTCGTGCTTAAAGTTAAACATGCATCAGAGTGAAAATTATTTTGAGTACTAGCAGAGATATCCGCTAAAAAATTCATGGGACATTTTCTACGTCATTATACCACAGGGGTTTTTGGTTATTTTTAAGCATTTTATATCCATCATTCAAAATCTGTAGAAATCTAGTAAAAATTTTATTCACCTAAGCCCTAGATAAGGGGGGTTTGTTTGATTTTGGGTTTGAGGGTTATTTTAGAATCATAGAACAACGCAGGTTGGAATGGACCTCAAAAGATCGTCTGGTCCAACATTTCATAGGAAAGGGAGCCTAGGTGAGGTTATCTGGCACACTGTTCAATTGCATCTTGAGAACCTCCAGTGACAGAGACCCCACTGCATCCCTGGGGAGATTGTTCCAGTGAACGGTGGTTCTCACTGCAAATAATTTCTTTCTTATATCAAGATGAAACTTGTATCCATTTCCCCTTGTCTCCTCCTTGTCTTTCTTTAAGCAGGTGTGCAGAATGATTGGGAATTGATTAGACTTCAGTGACAGATACCACTGTGTGCCAACAAATTTATTTGGTTAGTTGCAGCTTAGTGAGAAACCATAATGTGATCACTATTACAAAGCAGCTCTTCAATAAATATATCTTGAACTAAGTCCTGTGCACCACTGAACCATGTCTAGAGCATCACCTTTGCTTGTGTTTGATGTAGGAAGCAGTCAGTTACTACCTCCAGAAAGCTTCATCTATACATTGGCAGTGCTTCACTTGGGAGAGGCACAGCCCTGGAGCACCTAAACAAGACCAGAGTGTTTACTGTGACCATGATCAGACACGACCCCCAGGGGGCCCATGGGGATGGGGACAGTGACAGGCCAAGGCCTGGCAGGAACATCAGTGCATGTATGGGGGTCAGGGTCAGGCCTGGTGAAGGTATCCAGGGTCAGATACATGTGTGGGATGGCCGGGCAGGGCCACAAGGAAGGGATGTGCTGTGCAGTTCAGGTAAGGTCCATGGACAACAGTAGGATATAATAGAATTTAAGCCAAGAGTCTTGGCTTAAAAAACTTCTCCCAAGTGAATGGGTTCAGAAGAGAAGCTCCAGCTGAGGCTTCTTGCAACTTTTTCTTCACAGCTGATTAAACCAAGATTAGGCACCTGCACTGTACCAGAGAGCTTGCCTTGAGTGCAGGCAGCTGAAGTTTTAGAAGGAAGGGGAATGTGCCTGACACCCTCAACGCTTCCTCATTTCTATCACCATCTCAGTGAAACAGTTGGTAGTATCACTCTAACATTGCATTTTTGCTATTAGCATTCAGTTTTCCAATCAAAGATTCCATTACTATGTGTGGAGAACATTTTCTCTCTTCTCAGTTCCGGTGCCATTCTTCCACCGACACGTTCTACTCCATAAATGCAACAAAGCTATCTGCTTGGCAACATTAGCCCACTAATTATTCTTGACCCAGCAGGTTTGGGTCACCTGTTATATAAAGTTTGCTGTTTGAAAGAGCACTTTAGTGTCACTTTAGGTCTTCAGTGTTGGTGAAGAAGTAATTTTTGCACTTCCAATCTTGAGCTACAAAGCATGGGAAATCAAATAACATTTCAGCAATCTAATATTCCTCTCCTGTTTTTTAAGATTAGACTATTTATTTCCCATCTAGCCAATTCAGAAGTTACTCAACAACTCCCTCTCAAGGGCCAGTCTGGACCACGTCTTTCTGTTTATCAGCTTCAAACACACACGTACACACACACACATGCACTCACACAGGCACAGGTTGGGGGTTTTTTATTATTTTTAGAGCCAGAAGCCTGTCTATTTTAAGGTGCAACAACTCTTTCTGTACAAATCCTTACCCTACAAAGTACCACAGCTGACAACATGCCTGAAATGCTTTTCTCCACACCACTGACTCATTATACATTGAGTCACGATTGGTTGAGATTGGATGGGACTTCTGGAGGTCATCTTGTCCAACCCCCCAGCTCAAACTGGATCAAGAATAAATACATATTAACAGGGAGTAGATCTCTTAAATTAACAGGTATTGCAGACTGTCTGCCAAGACTGGACCCTCTTAAGTTTTAATACATTAGCTGTGGACAGTTTCACTGATTACAAGGGGAAGGAACTCAAAGAGTGATGAAGCTGTGGGCAAACACACTGCTTTATCTCTCTTATTGTGCTGATGGAGACAGAATATGTGCTTAGGTGGATTATGCTTTAAGGTAGTGTGGCCTTTCTTATATAGTAGGTTGCCTAAAATAGGCCTTCATTTCAAAGCAGTCTTGCTCTTTTCACTCAATTCACTGGAAGAAGCAGAAGTGGCATCCATCAGATTCTCTGGGTGCTGCTGTTGAGATGAAAGAGAGTATGTCTCTCTCTAAGAAAATCTGAGAAGGTTTTTGTATTCAGTCTGGCATTGCTTATAATCCACCCTCTAGTCCCATGAAAGCAGTGTGGGATAGGATTTGCCAAGTGCCATATCACTCAGCTCCCCCGTGTAAATATATCTTTAACACCATCGTAAGGAGGGACCATAGATGAGCATCTTCCCATTTCAGGTGTCAGGACCCTCTCCATATTAAGCCTGTCATGATTCCCACAAACTTGAAGCCTTATTGACACACTTGGAAGAGGTAAATCAATGGCCTGTATTTGAGACATGAGCTTCAGTTGTGTGTACAAATTTACTGTACATGAATCTTTGAGGGAGGCGAGTATGTCTTGTATCACTTATGTGCAAGTAACACTGTACATCAAGACTGCAAAGTCAAGGAAAAACTCAATGTTACCTCTACATTGAGTTTAATCCTTGAGAACATCACTTACTGCATCAAAACCGAGTTTGTCTAAAAGCAATAGGACAGACATCCTGAAAGGAAAATTATATAACTCAAATCCCACAAAAAACAACATTGACTTGAGTGAAAATTCACAAATGGTAGCTTAGGGTTCTCCTAATGAGGTGTTCAGAATTTAAAACTAAGCAGCAGTTTTATGGAGTACTCACTGTTTGTTTGTAATATGGGTTTTTTTCTTGGGCTCCTTTTAAACTACCCTGTGTTGAAGGCAAGATATCAAATCTTACAAGTGTCCTTTTATTTATGAAACCAATTTCTTCTACATAAAAGGACTGTTCTCTTTGAAAAATATGTAAATAACTATAAAAGAGGTTTATCATGAAATGTAAAGAGTTGAAACAGTCAAACATTATAGTCAATGAATATCAAAAAGTAAACATCGGATCATATTAATTTATTTAAACAGTGGTGAATTAACAATACTTCACTAACTTGTATCACAGAATGCAAGGATAAAAATAAGGCTAAATATGCCTATTTGTAAATAAAACATGTTCTTGTTCAATTCAAAATATGTAATATCCACTTCATTGCTCAGATAATGAGCAATGCTGCATATAAATCAGTCCAATTCCAGACTAATGAAAAGCAAAGAGGAAAAACTGACACAACTTAAGAGTTAGGCAATGAATGAAGAAATACTAGTTGAATAATTTACTAGAAAAATATAGCAAGTCACTGAATAAATTATTTTGTGAATATTATTCCGATGGCTTTAGCAGTGAGACTAGTGCATCATAATGTGACACTGAAATTGACTGCTTCAATGAAAGTGCATCTTTACCAAATGTCATCTCTGAAGAAGCCTCTGCTTAGGAGGTTGCAAATCAAGATGATCCATGTTAAAGAGAAATTGCTCAAAATACCTTGATGGTAGCAGTCTATCAGAAGTAAACTTTAATATTAATGAAATGGCAAGTGTCAGACAAGGAAATGAAAGATCGGGAAATGTTAACAATCATCCATTGACTAATAACAGAAACATTCAGTAAACTAACTTCCGTAGAAGCCAGGAGCAAATGTAACCTACTAAGGCTCTGACATCATGGATTACACAGTCTCTGAATGACCCTAGTCAGAAGAATATGGATGCAGTTTGAGTGCTCTGTATGTATAACTAACAAAGATGTACCATCCATTACATTTTCAAATTATCTTCTAGGTAATGGAAGTAGGTGAGTTTAAAGAAGACCTACTTCACTTTGAGATAAAACTAACAAGACTATGACTTGAAATTGCTATCATGGCATATAAAACTTGTTTAATGCTTTACCATCACAATCTTATGGGACTACATGAACATTGTGCTCTGGTGGTTCCACTCTGTAACAAAAGACATCCCTGTTTGTTTGGTTTTTTTCTGGTTTTAGCAATTTTTTTTTCTTTGCATCAATAATCACGTGAAAGTGCTACTTCCAAAGTGCAAACTAGGTTTTCAAGTGCAAATGCACTTGGTGGTGGTGGTGGCAGGCTTGCTCTCAGAATGAAAAAGCAATCTGAGTCTCTTTGCATGCTAAGAATTTTGATTTTGCAGAATATAGACTTCTCAAAAACAATGTTAGGACCCAAGTTTCTTATAGCCCTTGACAAACATCCAAACAGTGCAAAATGGCATCATCTGTGCAAGTGAAAAGATGTCTCTACTACTGAGGTGGGACCACTATCAGTTGACAGAAAACAGGTAGGCTGCCAGGCATTCATAAACAATACTGGCTCATGAACAAATTTTATATTCTCAGCAGCACAACAGCTTTGCATGTTTGGGTTTGGAAAATGAATTGCACCTTAGAAAAAAATAAGTCTGAAATTCAGTGTCTTCAATGGGTAGTGGTAATAGACAGTAGAATAAACTTTACAAAGTTGGTGCATTTATTGTCCTTACTCATGGTCTCAAACCCATTGTGAGGGCATACCAAAGGGAGGTGAGGCAGACAGCAGCTTCAAACTTTTGTTAATGTCCAGAAAGCTTTCAGACAGCTTTAGTTACTGCCAATGTAGTTATATTGCACTAGCAGAGTGATCTTCAGGACTCAGTTTTCCATGCTGCCAGATTAAATAGGTAGAATGATTTCAAACTCACCTTTTGTGTCCTAGAACTTTTATCAGAGAAGAGTGTAATAGGCACAGGCAAATACATATTCCCCCACCATGTTGTCCATCCACCTGCTCTTGAAAAAAATATTTAATGTCCTAAAATGTTAAAATGAGATTTCACAGCTGATCATAAGGTACTATGAATGGATTAGCCAATTAACACCAAGGGAGAGGAAAATAAATTAGTTTCACAAGTAGGGTGGCAACACTGGCCTTAATATGAATGTCCTTCGTATGTTCTGGATAATACCTACATTC
The DNA here is from genome assembly GCA_008711295.1 of Anarhynchus alexandrinus. Classification (NCBI taxonomy): domain Eukaryota; kingdom Metazoa; phylum Chordata; class Aves; order Charadriiformes; family Charadriidae; genus Anarhynchus; species Anarhynchus alexandrinus. Next base: position 1,025,695 of record VUYV01000276.1, read on the forward strand.
AAAATGTTACAAAAGAGGCCATATGCTAGCAAAATATCCAGTTTCTCACTCCATGGTTCCTTTCATGGAATCACAGAATGGTTGAGGTTAGAAGGGACCTCTGGAGGTCCAGAACACCTGTCAAACAGGACTGCTTACAGTGGGTTGCCCAGGACCACACCCAGATGGCTTTTCAATATCTCCCAAGGAGGGAGACTACACAGCCTTCCAGTGCAACTTGTGCCAGTGCTCAGTCACCCTCACAGTAAAAAGAAGTGTTTCCTGATGTTCAGAATGAACCTCCTGTGTTTCAGTCTGTGCCCACTGCCTCTTGTCCTAGCACTGAAAAGAGCCTGTCTCCATCCTCTTTGCACCATCACTTTATGTGTTTATATACTTCAATGAGATCATCCCTGAGCCTTCTCCAAGCTGAATGTCCCAGCTCTCTCAGGCTTTCTTCATATGTAAGATTAACATCTCTTAATCATTTATGGTCCTTTGTTGTGCTCTCTTCAATATGTCCATGTTACTCTTATACTGGGGAGCCCAGAACTGAACACAGCACTCCAGGTGTGGCTTCAGCAGTGCTGAGTAGAAGGGAAGGATCAGCTTTCTTGGCCTGCTGGCAACACTCCTCCTAATACAGTCCAGGATACCATTAGCTGCCTTTGCCACCAAGGCACATTGTTGGCTCATGTTCAACATGGTGACCACCATGAACCCCACGGCTTTTTCTGCAAAGCTGCTTTCCAGATGGTCAGCCCCCAATGTGTACTGGTGCATGGGGTTCTTCTTCCCCATGTGCAGGATTTTGCACTTCTCCTTGTTGAACTTCATGAGATTCCCATTGGACTATTTCTCCAGGCCATAGTGGTCCTTCTGGGAGGCACCCTGACCCTCTGGCATATCAGCCACTTCTCCCAGTTTTGTTTCACCTGTAAACTTGCTGATCATCCACATATTTAATGAAGATGTTAAGCAGGACTTGATCAAGTATTGACCCCTAGGGTACACTGCTGGTTACTGGCCTCCAGCTAGACTTTGTGCCGGTCATCACCACCCTCTGGCACTAACTGTTTATCACTTTTCAATTAATATCATTGTCTGTTCATCTAACCCATATGTCATCAGCTTCTTTCTGAGCATCTTGCAGGAGGTAGCCTTAATGAAGTCTTTACTGGGCTCTGCAAGGTAATATCACCCCATACAAGGGAAAAAATGACCATGTTCTCATCCTGAGTCACAGTTTAAGATCATTTAAGTTCTTATCACCATGAGAGAGGAATGTGATAACAGATTGTGGCTGTACTGGTGTATGGCTATTGCTGAGGGAGTGTAGTTCAGTGATCTTGACTTTATGTTGACTTGAAGGACGTTCTAGAGCTCGACTTTGGTACTTCAGTTGCTGTGGTAAAGGCAGTGATGTTCAGATAGTATTGAATGCCAATGTCAGCAGACTCAGCCAAAGTTATTTCATGTACTTTTTATTATATTGTAAACTTCATATCTCTGGCATTGTCTTGTTACCTTTAAGCATCTATTTATATAGCCTTATTTAGGGCATCTGGCAATATCCTGAGTAAAGACAGTAATACAAGCAGCCAGCTGAAGCATTTTGCCTAATTCCATCTGACTTTGGATGGTGAGAATAAAACCAATTGTCCTGGTTTGAGGTAAAACAGAACCAATTTTGTTCAGTAACTTCGCTCCTTAGCTGGGCCTCTTCTACATACCATGCCTGGGCATGGTATGCAGAGAGGCTCTTGCTTATACTTATTGCCATAACACCCAAGGCCAACCAACTTTGTTGTTTGCCCCATTGGAAGGGCAGAAGCGAAAAACATAGTGGGGTCCCACCTGCAGGGAGGAGCGGACAGGACAGGTGACCCAAAACTGACCAACAGGGGATTCCATCCCATCTGCATCATGCTCAGTATAAAAGCTGATGGATCAAAGGGTCAGCCCTCTTGTCTCTTCCTACAATGGCTGATGTCTGAGGAGGACTCTGTTCGTCTGCCTGTGATCCCGATCCTGAATCCAGATCCGGAATCCGGTTCCCCTCCATCACCAAGTCCAGCCTGGGACTGGCCCAGTGCCAGCCGGTGTCGTGATTGTCATCTCGGGAGCTTGATACGGTTTTGTATATATTTTTCATTATTTCTTTTTATTTTATTATTAATATTTCATTAAAGTAGTTTAGTTCTTTCTAAACTCATAAGTCTCTTTTTCCTCCTCTACCTCTCTCTCTGAAGAGGGGTAGAGGGGAGCATCTGTCGGTCCCATCTGGGGTCCCCTAGGTCCCCAGTAGCCAATTTGGCCTAAACCACAACACCAATCAACAAAACAATAAGAAAAAACAAACAAACCACCACCAAAAAAAATCCATATGCAAGAAATGCCAACATATTAAGCTCCAGTGGAATTGAGAAAGAAGGTAGTAAGGAAGAGGTGTATGAAGAAATATGTTCATGTTCTTAGTTAACTTGTCTTTTCTATAAGTATTCTGAAAATCCTGAGCTCTTCTCCACCATATTTAATGTACTTTGAATTCTAACCTAAATATTATTGCTACCATCTGTACTACAAGCACAATTTAATTGCCTTCATAGCAGAGACCATGTTGACAAGATTTGTCCTGATAACTTCTCATGTGTTCAGAGAAGCCAACAAATCAAACTCAAGGGATGCGGAATATTTCTGTCCTTAAGTGCTGAAAGACTCGAAGCACTGAGCAATGTCAAGATTTCAAGTGGAACGCAGAGCTGTTCTACTCTGTTTGATATCTTTTATGCATTTTTTTCTCAGTCTTAGAAGATGGAACTGGGTAAATAAAGGAAGCTATATAAATAAATACCTAGTCAAGAGTAAAAACCCTTTTGACATTCTTAAAACCTAGTTTAAACTGCCTAGTTACAGCTAAATGTGCAATTTAAAAGTCATAAAACTTATATAAAATTATTTACATTGCATAGTAATTACTGTACACAAATGATGTGGAGACCAGTAATTATTTACAGAAGAAATTAGCAGATTAGTTAAAATAATAAAGATCTAATGATTTAGTGAACTAGTTGCTGACAGCCAACAAACCATGCAAAGTATTCTGAATAAATTATTTTTGAATTATCATCAGCTCTTATGTTTGGTTTGACGCTTAAGTGAACAGCTGTATTTACAAAATAGTTTTTCTTCACAAATGGCATAGAAACAGGAAAAGTGACCAAGAATCCTCAAATATTTGAATATTTTGAGGATGACATAAATAGAAGTTCTAAAGAAATCATCAGATTCCATCACTGTGATATTTTTGTTGTAGGCTCAAGATTTTATTTTTTTTTTTCATTTCAGACAAGACTTGGTGGTATTTTCCAACAACTAAATGGTGGATATTTTATGATTCCAAATAGTGAGATAAAGTGTTTAGTTGAAGTGTTCATGAAGTTTGAAAAAAAAAGTGTATGCATTCTAACTATGGAGAACTGTTTGCAGTACTCGTTCATGAGAAAAATACTTATCTATTACACAGCAAACTCTGGGTTACTAATGTGAAAATCCTTCTTAACCCTGTTTCACAAAAATCTTTTGTCTCATGTTATTGAACATGACTTCCCACTCCTATTATGCTACCTATCCAACAAGATTAAACAAATCTCCTTTCCTGAGTTACTACAATTTTAGGACCATAGATCACAATTTAGAGACCTGCTTGTTAGCTATTATTTCTTATGTCTTATTCAGAACTTTTTTGATGGTGGGCACTGTAGAAATATATGGATGGCTCAACAGAAAATTATAGTTTGTCAAAGATAACTATACCCAAGTTGAGTGTCCACCAAATAGGCAGTAAGAACTTATTTAATTGGTATTGCTTTTACTTCTTTAGTTATTTCTTATCAAGAAAACTTTACAGTAAGTAACTGGTAACAGTAAGAACTTGTTTAATCTTTTCTTAGTGCCGTTATAATAGGATCAAGTGGCATAGGGGATTTCTAATGGAGTTTGTAAAAGAAACCAAAGGAGCTAACATTTCGTCACTTTGATGCTTTTGTATCTTCTGTTTGTACTTTTATTTGTAATGCTTTTTTAAGTGAAGAGGCACTCAGGTGGATCACTTCCCTAAAAATGACAACCTATCTGTATTTCATATATGACTGAGAAACCAATGGTTACTCAGCTTCATCTCTGCACAAAAGGAGGGAAAAACTGGGCTTTGGCATATTAATCTAATATGGTAAGGAGTCTCACCAGGAGGGTACATTGGCCTTGAAAGAGGCTGTGCAATAGCTGGAAGAATGTATGTAAGTGAAGGTTTCAAAGACACTATTGCAGTCAGAGCAATGACTTTTTCTTCAGCTTCAGGACTGCTGCATGATGAAGTAGTCAATGTGGTGGATGCCTATCCAGAATGAGGACTGAGCAAACACCAGACCCCCCATTTTTCACAAAGTAAATCATCACAAAATTGACCACGAGACATTGCCCTCTAAACAGAGTTTCACTGATGTCTTTTTCACAGAGAGAGACTAAACTGCTGTGATAGCTAGCCATAGTATCCAAAAGGGAGAAAGGCAACTTATAAATACGCACCTATAGAAGTAAACTGTGAGGGAGACCAAGGGGGACAGCAAACATGGGTTGTGCCCTCACTGACCAGGGGTGCAGTCTGACAGTACCCAGACAAGAAGAGCAGAGCAGGTCTGGACATAGCAACCATAGGCAGCCATGAGGCCCATGACTGCCAGACAAGACCATAGTGACAAGACTGGTCCAAGGACAAGCCAGAAAGTTCAGGATCAGCAGGTCCAAAGCTGGTCAGAAGCATAACTGCATAGCTCAATACCTCAAACAAGGAGCAAAAGCAACAATCTCAATGCAAACGCAGTTCCCAAACCAGATGGAGGGTGCATGGGTGGTTTTCCTAAATCTTTCTCACACGGGTTTTTACTCACATTATCTCTTTTTCAAGAAGTCTGACCCCCAGTTTCACAGCTGCACCACACAAGAGCTTGAGCGCAAACCCTGATAGGTGGGCAGAAGCAGTTGCTGGAGTTCTTAGTGCACTTAGGCATAAACAGAAGAAAATACACCATTTTTGAATAAAAAATGTCCCAATTTATTAGCTTGTTTGTTGGGCTACAAAGCCTGTGGTAAATGTTCTTCAACAGAAATAAGCCACAGGTTTGTGGGCAATTCCTTTGGTAAATTAACCATAGTCTATGATCTAGGAAGCCTCCTGGCTCTCTTTTTATGACTTTCTGTCCTAATAAACCTGTTGAAGAACAAAACTCTCTAAGTTTTATTTTCACTTCCACCAATGCATTTATTAGCTGACTATTCAGCAGTTTAACATAATTTCAAACAAATGGATTAAACTGTTGTAACATAAATGCTTCCATTCTTCATATCCTACCCTGGCATACAAAAACCACTTCAAAAAATTTGCATTTCAAAAAAGTTTTTGTGCAAAATATTTGAGAGACAGTAAACCTCAGGCCAGTCATTGTGCTAAGGAAAGCAATAAAATCTGGAGGTCATCTAGTCCAATCCATTGTTCAAAGTCAGCAAGCCAGACCAGATTGCTCAGGATGTTCTCTGGACAGGTTCTGAAAATCTCAAAGGAAGGACATTTTACGGGCTTTTTGTGCAAATTCTTCCAGTGCTTAACAACAAATTGCAAATATTCTGGGGTTTCTCCTATATCTAGTTAGAAATTCCCTTTTTGCAGCTTGTGACAGTTATGCCTTCTCCATTTTCTCTGCATCTCCAAAAAGACTCTATATTCTCCACACCTTTACTTTATGAATAATTAACATTAGAGAAAGAGCAGCAGCTTCCCAGAGGTGCCCTCTTAACCTTCTGTTCTTCACCCACCTCCGTCAGCTTCTTCTTGAATGTCAGGTGCACAAGCCTCTGACGATCTGTCACTGGCCCTCCACTGAACATGCTGAGCTGAAGAGAGGACCCAATACTCCAGATAAGGGCTCATGGCAGTTGAGCAGAGGGGAGTAGCACTACTCCTGACCGACTGGCTACAGTCCTGCCAAGGCAACCTAGAGTTTGTTAGTCTATTTGTCAAGGTATTTCTGTGCTTGACTGGTAAGAGAAACTACAGCTTGTGATACTGACACGATTATTTCTGCTAATCTTTATTTTTTTGCTGTTTATCTAGAAATGCAGAAGACTGAAGTCCTCCGTGTTCCAGCTCTCAAACTGGTATATGCCTTACTTAAAGAGGTAGTCATTATGCAAATAAAGAAGGTCAATGAAATAACTGATGCTGTAAATATTTCAAGACTGTTTATAAAATAGACAACACCTTTTCTTTTAAAGTCAAGGACAGTAGGCCTCCTTTAAAATTGTAACTCAGGGATTGTGTGGTTTCCATTTGCTTTATTTGGAAACAGGAAAGATAGAGAAGGGTGAACCAGTTGTATCCAAAGGGTCAAATACATAACAAATCTAAAGATGTATTTATTATTACACATAAAGTTGTACCAGTGCTATTAGTTGCTGTAGTAGTTTTCTCCTCTTTCAAATACCAAAGATATTGGTAGGAGAAAGGTAGGATATATTATCTTAATTAAAAAAACATTTTTTTGTAACATACACTGATACAACTTCTAAAAACTGTACTGTGTTAGGATTTCCTCTCTGCACAACTCAATGTATGATAAAACCTTACGTAAAATTTAAGCTGTTTGTAATAGATCTGTAGGTTGTTTTTTTTCTTATATTTAGAATTCTACCATCCACCTGATTCTTAGAAATTTCTCAGAAAGTTCTTACCAAAATAGAAATTTCCACCTATTTGCATTTATTTCCCAATGCTGCTTTTGGTCTGATATCATTGATTGTTGTTTCTACCTATGAAAGAAACTAGAATGCTTTCTGTATGAGTCATTCTGGACAGAACTATGATCACAGGGAGCCATGCAACAGATTATTTTCCTACTAGTGACACCCCCCTCAAAAGATTTCTTATGACTAAGAAGGAAATTTCTAGTTGTAGAAAGAACCCACAGTTTAAATAATTCCATTGGACCAGCTATCTGAACTTAAAAACCAAACAAAAGTCATTTCTGCTTTGAACGAGGAGTGTCTGAGAAGAACTGTTATCAAAACAATAGCCATTTAATCTTACTTATACTCTATGTGCATTCTTCATAGAAGTTACTCTTTTCATCTGGATGGGGGATGGATTTTTTTTATTTTTTTTAACTTCTTGTTTGTAAATATATTTCTGTACTGTACAGAGCCAAAGGAAGTGGAGTGACTGAAGAGAGCAATGAGAGAAGCCATGATGGTGATTTGGGACAGAGAATACCATCATAGGAGCGCATAGATCTAGATAGGGAGACAAATAGGGAACTTCTAAAAGTCTTTTCTTCTGCTGTCACAGGGAAAGCATAGAAGAAGCCAAGAGAAAGTAAATCACCAGGGAGTGTTTGGGCTTTGTTGTTGTTTTTTTTTCAAAGTAGTGAACAGTAAAATACCCAAGTGATGAAATAGAAGTGACAGAAATCTTGATCAAAGCCAAATCCTGACACATTTTAGTAAGTGAGATATTGCAAAATATCATATTGAGTCTGACTTCATATATGACCATATATGGAACATAGGATGCTGAGAATCAACCAGCCAATGTCTGCTGGTGTTATCAATACTACACTTCTGCAGAGTGAGCAGTTGAAAATTGCAAAGCAAGAAAAATTTTGACTCACTGACATCGTGGACTCTGGCTTTGTATTTTGCTTCCTAATCACCTTGAGAGAGCGATTATGTATCTTCTGGAGCCTGACACAATGCCTAAAGGAAATCATTCCATTGACTTCAGTGATCCTTTCACTGTAACCTCAATGTTCCTTTCAAGGAAGTCCTATTGATATTTTCCTTCCTATATAATACATTATGGTGCACTTAGAACCAAAATAAAACAGTAAATAAAGTAATACACTGATCAATAGTAGAGAAAAACAGAATCTGCAGCACCCCTAACAGAAGTTAGTAAGACTAATCATAGCAGTAACCTGAGTAATAGCAAACCCAGGACTGATATGGGTTTAGCAACAATTTCAGCAACAAGGTTCAACAATTTCTGCAGAAATTGTCACACACTGCATAAAGCAGTTCCTCATTTCTTTGCCTGAAAAAGAAAGCAAGGGTGCATGTCATACTGTGGTCAACTGCTTAGGCCTCTCCAGTCTGATAGTGGTGATACTAGGTTGCAGTCCATTTTCCAAGTATTTCTATAGTGCTGACTCCAGAGCAGCTGGGCAAGGAGTGATTCAGCCCTGTCAAGTCCAAGGCACTTCTGTGCATGCACACACACACACACACACACACACACAAAAAACAACCAAAGAAAACCCCAGCTACAAGTCTGGAGAACTTCAGAATTTGGATACATCAAGGTTTAAGAACACTGATTTCAATTCAGGTACGTAAATTCTGTTCTAGTTACACTTTAGGTCCCTCTGTTGTTCTTGCTTTTCCCATGACTGACAAAGTCAAATCCAGACAGTCCTACCAAGGCTTTGCAAGTCAAGGATGTAAAATGGTCATAGCTTATGAACATATATCAGACTGCCTACTATTGAAATTCTGGATTTCAACAAGATACAGGAGTAGGCTTGAAAGGTATGTCTTGTTTTCTTACTTAACAGGCCAGTTGTTTTCAAGAAAGAGAGCAGTTTGTTTCAAAATCTACTAAAACATGTATCCATTTCTCTGTTTTGAGCTGTAATTAATAAGTATACTGTTTGCAAGGGACACGTTCAACCCACTACTTCTACAGCTGCATTTTGAACAGCAGAGTAGTTTCTTTCTATTGGGAAAAATGGTCAATATTTGGTATTTCTGCCATGTCTGGGTTTTATTGTATAGCAGAAATCATAAGAAGTTACAGTCTAACAGTCTGCTGGCTTCTTTAGGTCTCCAGAAATGTAAGCAAGTTTAAGTTTCAGTGTTGCAATGGGAGACTTATAGGTAAGTCTCCTTTTTTTATGGGAATTTTATTAAAATACATAAGTAAACTTGAATGCTTCTACGTCTCTTAAGAAGTCTTTTTCAGGTCTTTGGAAATCTCTTAATTCATCCTAGGGACTCCCAAGCTACCTTCATGTCACCGATAGTCTTTGCCAGAATGCAGTGTGTCAAACCAGCTATTTTGTATCTTTAGAGCCAAGTGCAAAATCGATTAAATGCAACCCTTCTTTTTATACTTTTAACAAATATATTACTGTCTGAGAATGTCTATTACAAAAGTAGTAACAACAGTAATATTAGGAAAAGCCCTGTATTTAATGATTTTAATTATCTACCGATATGTTACAAATGGGATTTCTTTCTTTGCCTGTCTTTCATCTTCACTTCAGTGTATGATCATTGCTTACCCATGCTTCACATTGACAGCTCTTAATAGATCTCATGGATGTGCCAACTTGTTTGAGGGGAGTAAATCATGTTGAGTCAGTCCAGCAAAACCTATCGAGATCGCTAAAGCTTTGCCCTGCAATCTTGTAGTTTTGTCCTGCAGTTTCCTAAACTGGAAAAGAAATTTTAGAGGGAAGAGAGCTAAACCAACACATTTCATTTTTGCTAGTCCTGTAAAACTTCTCAGATGTGAAGCAATTTAAAATGTCATCCATCTCATCAGCCAATGGGTTTACTCAACTCTGTCATAATAAATGATGAAGCACTTGCAATGAAACTAACCCGCATTTTGTAGTCCTCCAGTTTGCAGTGTAAGCACTGGTAGACTATAATGAGATGATACTTGTTAGAGATAGCTATGCATTTGGTAATCATGTGGTCTATGGCTACATAGACTGGTGCAGCCAATCCGGTGTATGAATATGCTCTGTGTGTAGCAAAACTGGCTTTCCTCTACTTTACTGAGCTGAAAGAAGGAGAATAGTAAATGATACAATTACTTTCTAGCCAAGACATTAATTAACATCATTGGGTAATTTTCAAATTGCCCTGTAGGAATTTTAATACATTGTTGTGCCATATATTTCCCCTTACTAAAACAGTGGAAGACCTTTCTAATTTAGCTTAGCAATGAAAACTGTAAAAATTGGAAATCCTTTAGATAACTACTAAGCATTGTTGATTCTTATTGTAGTAAGTGCTGAGTAATTTTACACCAAGACCGTGGTCTTTTACAGCATGATAGAACACTTCTTCCATCTGTCTTCTGACTAGAGGAACTTTCTTCTCTGGCTCACTAACATTTAGCTGAATGCAATCTCCAGCTACTTCCCACATCATTGTCCCGATCCAGTATCTGGGAGGTTTTGTTATAATCCCAAGAACGAGATTAAGACGCTGAAGTCGGTCAAATGTCGTACAACCTTTTGTTTAATTCTCTTAACAAACCGTGAAGGAATGGTGAAAAGGGGAGGTGAAGGGAAGACAAAGGGGGAAGGAAAAGGGGTAAAGAAGAAAACAAAGAAAGAGGGAAAAAGTTCGCTACTGCCACCCTGAGTCCAACGTGTTTCTGCTGATTCTGTCCAAAGTCTTCAACACTTACACATTTCGCACAGCCCGGGGAGGCGTGCAGCAGGGAGATGAGGAGCAGGAAAGAACAAAAGGGGGCCCACAAAAGGGACACGTGCTCCTTATATAGGGCTCTTGCTCATGCGCAGATCGACCAGAAGCGCTGTTCCCATACAAGCTTCTTCCTGCTCTTTTTGCACCCTTGGTCCCTGCGCAGGCGCATAAGGTCATCCACTTCCAAAACCGTGAAGAAGATGGTCCTCCCAGAAGATGGCGGCACAGCGGCAATGTCAAGACAAAATCACATCTGGTATTGGTTCTTTACAATCGTACAATACAAAAAAGGCTTTGACAATAAACCTGATCAGAAAATTTGAAAGGGAAGGTGGAAAGAGAACACAAGGAAAGACTGCTATTCCTTTAAAGGTTCAGGTGTTCTACCCAGAAAAAAAACCTGCTGATAAGTCTACAGAGTCTGTAAGACAGGGGAAAAATAAACCAACTTTTCATGACTTAAATGTTTCCAGTAGAAGACCATCCGATTTCCTGGGGGAAGACTACTCATAAACTCAGCATATTCTATTAGCATATTTTTTCGTTTAGACAAGACCAACACAATGCTAGCAGTAACTTTCTCTCTCTCATATACTGTCCTATAAAGAAAAAACAAATTCTCATATGATCTTCAGACTTTTGTACCAAGATGAATGTAGAGTCCTCAGTGCTTTCAGTATAGGTAAAGCTTTTCATTGATCATCTTCGCTAGATAGATCTGTATCCCATTGCTTCTGCATATCTTAGAGATGAAACTATTATCAAATAATTTTAAAAATTCAGGATTTCACTGGGCTACTGAATGTGTAAAACCTATTTCAAACACCTTTAATGAAATCACAGAACAATCCTGCCTGAAGATCCCTAAAAAGACACAGTGAGAATCTTTTATTCCTCCACTGCCACATACATTTGCAGACAACAGAATTATCCTGCAGAGATAAGTGGATAATCAAGCAGGTCTATAATTCACACATCAGACAATCACCAGCCTCCATGAAGAGCTCTCACCGTTCTTAATGGAAAAATAGTGCCCATCCTGCATAGCTTTCCCCCACCCGCACAAAAAAAGCAGCAAATCACAAACTAAACAAGTTTGTTAATGTTAATGAAGTTCCTCAATCCATGACCATTAGTTTCCATCTTCACCTCACCCAAAAAAATGTAAAGTGGGATTCTGGTTGCTCTTCCCGGTAGTGAGCAAACCCATCAAAATTCAAATTCCTTTGGAGAAACAGAAGTGAAGCTTCCTGAAAAAATATCATAGCGGTTTTTTTCAGCAAAGCCGATGAAGAGAATGGGCAAATGTTAAACACTTTGTAAGTCAAATATCAGTACTGTGTTCTGACCCTAAGTCTATGGATCTTTTGAGTGCTTAGGCTGAAGAGATTTGCTTATTGTCAATCATTTCACCTTCCCATCCTTAACTTTTCTTTTCAGATATTTCAAAGAGAGAGAGAGAGAATTTTCTTAACTGTCACATGCATTGGAGTATGCAGAGATTCAGAGATCATCTTACTTGGACTTTCTCTTCTGTAATTTCTAAGTCTCTAAATGCAGAGCCCAATACTCTGTATGTGAATGAAGGACTTCTGAAGCCAGCTTCTCTTCATAAAGTCAGAAAATACATGCCCCCAAAATGAATCATCTTGCTCTATTAATTTAGGGCTCTACCTATGTCCACTGCTGGGCAGCCATCAGAAGTACCAGGGGCGACTTTGCCCCAGTTGTCTGTACAGAAAAGCTTTTTGGCTACACTTACAGTTCTCAACATTGACATAGCTAAATGAAATCTTAGAAGTCATTATCTTTATTTTAGCTCATCATATCTTAACTTAATTTATTTGATGATAAATGAGGTATGTGTTTAGACTAATTATTCTATAAAAACCACTTTTCCCCAATCAAGACTACAAGCAGAATATTAGAACTATAAATGAGGAGTAAATATGAAAGTGATAGCCTGCTTTGATTGAGTTGTTTACTGTAGGATTCTGAAGGCATTTATTTCACAAATGTCTGCATATTAGTTAATAACTGAATATTCACATGGTCATATGCTTCAGAGAATGAAAAAAAAAAAAATTATTCTCGTGGAGATTTTGTGCACCTAATCAGGTTTAACTTCATGTTTATATACATTTGTGGGCTAAGAGTGCTTTAGTCTACCACAACATAACTTTATCCCAAAAGGTAAAGGGAAGTTCTGGCTTTCCAGATAAATACTGCCAGGGTAAGTCAACATGAGATTTCACTTTCCAGACCACAAAGGCGCTGGATTATCTCTGTAAGAATTTCTCTCACCAAGATTCTGGCTCATGACAACCAGCAGGATAGCTAAAGGGTCAGAATAAGCTCAGAGTAAGGTAATGATTATAAGGCTCCTCTTTTTTTTTTTTTTTCCTCAAATACCTGATCAAGTTATTTAAATATTTACCTGCCATGTTTTCACTCCTTCCCCTTTGAAATATTTTACTATTATAGCATCCAAGAATATATTGAAAAGTCAAAAAAATGACCTGCTAGAATACCCAGCCAGAAAAGGAGAAGGAAGAACAGTCTTCTGGATTCAAATTCCTATTTTAGATAATGTTTAAATTACGTGTTTGACTAGAAGTTCAAAAAAAGGGATTAACAGTACAGCACCAGAATACCCAAGCATCTGATGCTTAAGGTGGAAGAGAAGGTCCAGATCTCCTCTCTCAGAGGAATTAATTGAACGCTTCTTGCCTGAGTACTCCAACAACATTCATCACCAGGCATTTTGTCAACTTAGATCAAATGCATGTAAACTGAACATAGAGTATATTTAATTCTTTTCATTTTTGTGATAGTAAAATTCTAAATTTTGTTCAATCCCTGTGTTTGTATTGTAGTTGATTATTGCTTTTGTTAACTAAACCAAAAAATAATTCAATGCTCACATGGTTCCACTTTTAGATCCTTTTTGAAGCCTCTGGAGAAAAGACCTTTATTCTCAAAAAGCTCTTTTTTTCCATCACTAAAACTAGTCAGGCATGAAAACAGATCAGTTAACAACAATAATAAAAATGCTTCCAAAAATCCTTTTTAATAGAGCTTGTCAACAAATTTTACACTTTATGCTCTATACACATGTTGGGTCCAAACATTATATCCAGCTCACCAACTCTGCTGTGCAGCCAACAAGGAGAATCTGTCTGAGCAGTGATGCTGTCAAAGGAGCTTTGTGCCTTCCCCACACATAGCTAGCTCCAACCCAATGAGAAGGAAACAACAGTGTGACTTTCACACAAAATTATTAAATAGTAAAACTGGAGGAGGCAAAATTGGATCAGAGCATCCAGAGGGGACCTAGTGTTTATGCTTACCTACAGTGAGAACAGGCCAAAAGCAGGAAGTCAGTGTCCCACTGGAGCTACATCTGAGCCCTGAGCTGCTGACACGTGCAGGAGCATGAACAAAGCAAAGCTGGATTAAGGGCCCTCTGCCAGATGCTGCAAAGTCTTCAAGAAATGAGTTTCTCAGTGAAGCATAGGAATGAAAAGAGCAGAAAATGATGCAGTCAAGAACAAGAACAAACACTATGGGTTTTAACACTGTAGCTTCTTACTTCCAGCTTTTTAATATTTGAATGCAAGACCAAGATAATACCTGAAGATATTGGAACGAAAAACTTTCAAAATTAATGAGACCACCTGTTTTGATATGCAAAATATTATTAACACGTGGAATTATTCTTTGCAACAGGATATTGGTTTAGATAATTAATTAGACTTTTGGAAATATTAAAAAGGAAGGATGACCTCTGCACTTACCCTATTTAGGATAAATAACAAGTGCCTACTGTTTGTAAACACATAGTTGCTACTGTATAAATAAGGAAATGAGATTAAACTGTTATTAATAAAAGAAATAGCACTTCATAATATAAACAAATCATCAGCCTGGCTCTTAAAAATATTCATTAATGCAATATTACTCAATTAACTTCATAATAGGAGTCTACACATACCTTTGAGAAGATCTGTGTGTCAGATTTCTTTAACATTAGTAACAGAAAGGTTTCAATACTGCTGTACAATTCTTTTTGAAAGGAAGGAAATTATTTGCTCAAACTTAGACGTCTCGTTGCACTCTCAGTTCCAGCTCCCCAGTCATCTCTGTGAAAGTTGATTCCTGTATAATAATCCTTCCTATATAATATATATAATATATATAATATTCCTTCCTATATAAGTAGACGTGCTGTGGGGTATAAAATAAACATTAAGATTTATAAAAATGAAGCTTGCAGAAATTCCATGTCTGAATTTCTTTCCTGCAAAACAATTTAATTTATATCTCTGCCAAACATGTACAAGGCCTGTAAGTGAGTATACTCCAACTCAGCTACAGTAGAGTTGTTTCTATACTGTATACAGGTATTTGAAGTGTTCATCTGACATTCTTTACACTAAGACAAGATTTGAAAAGATTCTTCTTTTCCAGGATTAAAAAAAAAAGTAAAATTAAAAGGCATATCCATTTCCTCTGAAAAAGTTTGGTTTTCTCTATCTAGCCTGGTCAACTGTCTAAAGTAGATGACTTGCTCCCCACAGTGAATAAATCTTATATATTATCACATTCAAATCCTTCCTACAAAAAATGGCTCAGCATATATTTAACAAAGATGACAATGCAAGAGAGGAAAAATCCAGACCTTGCAGCTTTGGGTGTTTTATCAAACTTCTGATGCACATGCAAATTAAACTGAGTAGCACTTATGTGCTCCTAAAGATCTTCCAATACAGACAACATCTTCTGCCAATTAGGCAGGCCACAAGGAAAACAGTCCCTCAGTTTCCTCATTTAAAATCTGAAGCCTGGAGGTTACTCATCAAAACACTATGTAAAGATATTTATCAGTTTATTTATATGTCCTGCACCATCAGGGAATTTGAAGCATTACTAAGTGCCTTGAAACAGAATTTCTCTTCATTCCTTAATACGTCATAGAAAAAAGATCGNGGGGGGGGGGGGGGGGGGGGAGAGGAGTATGTTAAAGACATTTGTATATTTGTTTCCATTTTCATTTTTTATACATTCATGAAAAAAGAATATTCATGGAAAAGTTGCTCGTAGAAATCAGTTTTCCCCTGAAAGCAGTGAGATCTCACTCTTCTCTCTTGCAGAAGCGAGACAACAAACAATACTTTTGAAAGTTAAACAATCTTCCACAGTATTTATACAAGATTACTCATAAATTGAGTACTATAACTGGAGTACAAACTCACATAATGAAATCCAGTTTTATCACTTTCAAAAGGAAAAAAATAAGCAGAAAGCTTAGCTTTATCGCAATATATTCTCAGAGGTATCACATAGCTGCTATTACAAAATTAGCTGTTGTGGTGAAAGATCTCCTGAGCTTCTAGGCTTTGCAGTACACTTCTCAACTCAGTGAATCTATTTATGAGATGATCGTTTCTGCCAAAATCACATTTGATTATTGATTTGTCAATGTTTACACACACACATATTTTTCTACTCAATTGTGGCTCACATTGTGTTCAGCAGAACTTCACCTGTATTTGCTGTAATTTGGGGGGAATGAAAAATGCTCCTCAAAAGTACTCACATTCCTGGTGAAATCTCTGCTTGGCCTTTGACTCAGATGCGGGCTGAGGATGGGCAGGTTGCAGCACTCACACCCAGTAGCGGTAATGGTTTCATCCTGCCTGTGTTCCTCTTCTGTGCTTTTGCAGAATGGATTAACTACCTGCACGTGCTGAAGTACATACCACCAGATGCTGTAAATGACTTAATAGGTCACCATTACAGTCATGACACCAATCCATTCAAAGGATGCTGGAAGTCACGTTTTGTGTTGTTCTTGAGGGAGAAACATGAGAGGAAGAAAACCACAACACAGTTACTTTTGCAAATGCAACAGTTTCCCTTCATAAACAGAAATCATGCTTATGACCAGTATAAACATTTGTTGAAGACAATCAGGGTACTTCAAGTTCCCAAAAAGTACCTTAGGACTCCTTTTGCAAAAGTGGAGTCTTAACGTGCAGCCTTTCCTACATTAACGTTTACCTTAGTTGAAATATGAAAAAAGGCAGAGGAAAAAGGAGGTGTCCTTTACAAATAATGAAGCCTCTGAGTGCTAGTTTGTTTTGTGTGCGGTGTTCCTTGTTAACAAAACATGGGATACTCCTGTCCATTAATATATTTTGTAAGGTTTCTCACCAGTTATTAATTTCTGTTACAAACAGCATTTTTGAGGATTCCAATGAAGACAATTGTCTCCAAGTACTCACACCGTCATATTTAGCTATACTATCAACACATGGCAAAATTCTCAATCCAAACAAGAATAGCTTCACATTGGCTCATCTGATAGGGCTGAAAGACACTCAGAATTTCTGCTTTGGAGAAAACATCATTTGCCTTAAAAAAAGCTGCCCTATGCTGGCCAAAGAGCTTTGGAGCCCCCAGTGCTGCAGGTCCATCTGCCCACAGGGAACCTGGCCTATCTGTGACTGAGCTTTTTCTAAAGCCATTGCAAGAAAGAAAATATTGAAAAATAGGTCAGGAAAAAGGAAAGGCATAGCCCTACCTATAGCATTTCTCATCCGTCTAATATGTAAAAGATGGACTTAAAACAAAAGCTGTTATCACATCAAATCAGTAAGTTGAAACATAATTTCAAATTAACTAGAAAAAAAAATCATTCCTTCTGTTCCACCTTACATCCTGAGTCATTACCAAAAAGCAGCCTTAAAATTTCCTTTGATCTTCTAGATCAATAAAAATAAAAGTCCCTCTTAGCAGAAATTAGCTGGTATAAGCCATGCACTCATCTTATATTGACTCCCTGCAAAGAGCAAATTTCACCTCTAGTAAATGCTTAGCACCTCGGTAAACAGCTCTGCTTTGCAGGATGAGGTACAGCTGTTTAAACATCAATTGTATAGTGAAATTCATATGCCAATGGAATTAATAGGTAGGGCAGACAATGAGTAGGACACTACTTCAGGAAGAAATTATTCTTTTTCTTTAAATAAAGATGCCTGTTTTACAACTGTTAGCATATTCTGTCTAGTGTTGATGTTAGAACTCCCATTTGCAGGGTTCTGTCCCAGTTTTGGTTTGGGTAATGAGGACCTCTTCTGGGAGATAAGAGCATAATATATCAGACACAGTTTTTTTCATCCTTTTAAATGTCTTTTCTTTGTCACTTCAAAAGGTCTGGTAGGTCATTCAGGCACCTGGGAGGTTTTTCCTATTCCATTTCATGTCTCTCTCTGATTCTACCCCATCCTTTGTTGGAGCCTCCGAGAGATACATTTCCTATAAGTTAACTGTAAAATAAATATTTGTCATAGATATCAGTAAGCTATCAATTCCAATTTTCTTTGAAAATAGTCAGTCAGGAAATTCTTCAGTGAATGAGGACCCTATCCTTCCTTTTAGTCTCTCAATAAGGGAAAATACAATAAGCTTCAAAAGAGCAGGTGAATGGACTCCTAATCTATGTTTAATAAATCATCACAGGATGTGACTGTAAAAAGGCTTGATCTCTTTTGAAGATCTCATCACACTTTGTAAAGTTCTTCAGAAGTTCTTGGAGAGGTCTGAGCATATTTTAACTTAGGAGCCCATATATTCATCTGTATATGACTCATGCTATCAACACCCCTCTTTCCCAGCTCAAGTGATAAGTATTACAACTTGATTTAGTTAAAAAAAAAAAGGAGAATGCATTTACAGCCGAATACTGCCAAGGTGAAAGACAGGTCCTTCGTAAAATGAATGTGTTGAGATAATTACTGGTGAACTTTGCACAACTCCAAGGGTCACTGAGATCATACCCTGATGATAATGAATAAGAGTACAAGAGCAAACAGTATGACACAGTTGGATTGCCTTCATTGTTACTGAGATTCTTTGTTAATTAGAGAACTCACAGGGCTCTAATGATAATTACTTTCATTATCTTTAACAATGTAAAGTGGATATCTGACTGATATATTTTGTTGCTTATCATTGGTGAAAAGTACAATCAGATGCCCCATGCAGGGTAAAATTTCTTGGTAGTTCAATGGGCAGCACAGCTGCGTGACAGAGAGTTGGTCACATGAGAGTTTATGTTGTAAATTCTACTTACAAGTGACTGAAAAACAGAAAATGCAACCACTTTTTCTTCTCTCTCATTTATCCTGAATTACCAGACATCTTTACACTGGATTTAGCTCTCATCTGGTACTAGGTGGCTCAACTCAGTGAAGCTGAAGAGAGCCGCGCCAACAAACATCTGGCACAATAGGTTCAACTGACTATCGGGTCACTAGCAGCATCCTGATCTTCTAGTCCTCTGAGTAGTTGTCTCCAAGCAGGGACCTTCTCTCTAGCTCTGTACATCCAGGCACAGAAAGACTGTTGTTTCCATTCTTTGTCCACCTTGCCTACTTTTACCCATCTTCATATTTGAAATCTCCAGAGCACAGTAAGCAAATCTACATCATTTGTTCAGTTTGGGAGTTGTCTTCATGGGTATAAAATTTATTACACAACAATGGGGTGACTTTCCATAAGCCCACACATATTTCACTTTAAGTCATATAGTCTTAAAATATCAGTGGACTTCCTACTGTTTTGCAAAAAAATGAGGACCACCGCTGTCAGCATGACATCTTCCATGTGTGGGATGCTAATAGTCCCTATGAAATACAGAGGGAGAGTGGGGTTCTCAGCACTGTTTCAGGCTGAATAGAAAGCAACAGGAGGGGAGCTAGATGACATAGCAAGTGCGTAGCTAATAGGATGTGCACATATGGCATGTAGTAGGTAACCTTCAACTGTGGGGTTTTTTTGCCTTGTCTTCTTCCATCCTTTGTAAAACTTCATTAAAATTTCACATTTGTTTGCATGTCTGTCAAAAGAGGACCCTTACTTTGGGACTCTATTTTAATTGATAATGCTATCTTGTATCACTACTAGTCCTGCCACTTTCTAAAATAATTAATTGTCGTCAGTCAGCTTATTCATCCATCATTTAGAAAACAGATATTCTTCCTTTTTTAACAGGGACATCACAAGTCTTTCTACTCTTTCTTTCTAGTCACTAAAAGATTAAGTTTTATTTAAACAGTGTCTCTCTGTGACTTTTACCACTACAATAGAAATCAGTTTTAAGGCTACAGTATTGCAAAATGTGTATTTACCATGTTAGCTTTGTATGTTTGTTCTTTTCCTCCACCACACCTATGTCAGATTTTTCTTTACCAGCTAAAGAATCTTTTGTTGTTTAAACTTTTTCTTTTCTCTGGATCAAAAATTTCATAAAACACCAAAAATATTTTTCAGGCCTTTTTTAATAACATTTTGCCATGTATTAATTGTACATACCATGTAAGCCAAGTTACTGAGACAGGATAATTACTGAAATATGATTTACTCAAGCTGAAGAAAATATCTATATTCAGGAAGAGATCAATGTTTAATATTTTTGCTTCCTTGAAGAGTTATGAGTTCAGCATGTGCTGAAGAGCTTTACTCAAACAGAAAGCTTGGCTCACCTAAATCAAGGAATGAGGCGTTCTCTTCCACTCCTGGCCCACTGGTGGGAGAGCTCTTGTTTGACCTTGGCTCCACGTAAGGATAAGGATCTGGGTGTGAACATGCCACCTTCTTGCTGGAGTGGAAGAATAAAAAACAGGGCCAGATTATGTTTAAATCAGTCCCCAAAACTAGGTTGGGTGTGGGGGAGGGAGGAACCAGGGCTGCTGGCCACAACCACAGAACTTGCATGCTCCATTGCTTAGAAACAGCCAGTTACAAGAATCAAAACATCACAGAGCATTGTTATGGGCTGCAAAGAGTCACAGAAACTATGGAGAAGGATATAGAAGTGTATTGTATAACAAAATAAGAACCTTATATTACTGACAACAGCTCTGTAAGTTTTTATCAGACTCAGACTGAAGTCCCATCTCTAGTAAGGTTCTCGGTTATTTCTTTGTCTCCATTTCAGAAAAACAGAGTCCTGCCCCAGTTTTTACGCAATAATTTAAGACTGAATGAAAACCGTAAGAGTAACAAACTATGACAGGAAAGGGCAGAGAAAGAAGGGTGATTATATGAGAAACGTGGCTTCAGAGACCTCATTTGCAGCTAAATGTTTTCCATGATGAATGTCAGAACCACATTCAAATGGACAGAACTCGCGAACTATAGAAAGCTTCAGGACAACTTTTCATGCAAGAACAGACCTAACTTTTTTTCTTTACAGTTTTAAGGTATGATAATAACCATCTTTCTTGTGCATATATCGAAATGCAATGACATGAATAAAATTTATATCTAGATCAGCATCAATTTGTTTACAACGATTTCAAAGATAATTCCGTATGATAAATGCAAGACACAATAGAGGGCACCAGAATATGAGCAGGAGGCCTTACACTGCATTTATCAGGCTACGATCCCAGGAGGAATAAATGATCTTGTGACCCTGGTCACTGTAGTGCACAATTGCTGTATTTGAATTTCTAAAACTACTTCAGATCTAGGAAAGGTTTTTCTCACTGAGGTACAAACCATATAATAGCTTAAAATGTTGTTTAAACTTTGCATTGAGAACGCACCATCCATCTCATATATGATCTTAGTGAATTGCACCATACAATAATGTTCCACTTAGGCTCTGTAACTGAGATGATCTTTTGCAGGTTGATTTTCCCTTTTCTTTTTCTCTATTTTCTTCATGACTAATTCCTGCAATCGTGATTTGGCATTAGACTAGAGTGAATCAGGTCTTCAGAGGTTGAATACAAATTCAATCCAGTACTGCTCTTGCTTGGAGCATATCTGATTTATGGATATCAGCAAAAGTAATATATAAAGTAAGTAGGTTTTTTGCATTCAGTTGGTAAAAATGTGATATACCATGTTTAAAACCAGGTTAAGAGGAAATATGTTTTAAATACTTTAGAATACTGAACAAACCACTGCAAAATGCATGATAGT
The DNA here is from genome assembly GCA_008711295.1 of Anarhynchus alexandrinus. NCBI lineage: Eukaryota > Metazoa > Chordata > Aves > Charadriiformes > Charadriidae > Anarhynchus > Anarhynchus alexandrinus. Next base: position 1,047,226 of record VUYV01000276.1, read on the forward strand.
CTTATAAGCACTGCATTATGGATTTGCTGCTCACATTACTGCAGTGAAGGGGCTGTAAGCCTTTCCATTAAAAATCCTTTTTTCAATAGTTTATAAGTCTGCTGTAAAAATCAGGCCAAATTTGAATACATCAGGGCTCAGCTTTGCCTCACCTTATAGCCATGCTCCCTTCGTGTTTAAACTAAGAATAATGTTGTATATATATTTATGTCAGTGATAATAATGTATTTCGGAATAAGTATTCAATTAATACACAGCAGTAAGCTGCCTTCTAAACTATCTAATCAGGGTTTCTAAAGCATGTATCAGGGTTTCTCAATTCCCTGATTTACATCACAAGTTTTTTGTGGTTTTTAAGGTCCTACACTTGCCTTATTTCACATAGTTTACTTATCAGAATACAGAAGTAATGTAATGACCTCATTTGTGGTCCATCGAGTTCATATTTGATAAATTAAGATTTCAAAACAAAGCTCGTGTTCCTGTCCACTTTCTGGGTACAAACTGAATTGATAACTTTCACTGCTAATACAAACATGATATCCATAACAGAGAAAAGTGCTTTGTCCTCCATATCTGAAACACTTTATATGTCAAGCTTAGGAAGCTGATTTAAAAATTTAAATAATGAGGGCAAAATATTTTGCCAAAGTTATTTTTAAGGACTAACAGCACAATAGAAAAGTGAATACCATGTTGGCAAGATCTTTTTCAATTCAGTATGTCCAGAGAATATTTTCTTCAGAGAAAGGTACATAAATCCCACAAGGCCAAATTGCAAAGTTTCTTCCTAAGACACAGAAAGAAAATTATTTGTTTCTGTCATTAAATCAGGTGGATTTCTTTCCATTTTCTGTATTTAACATTTTTAATACAATATTGTATATATTCCTTATGCCCTCATTTCACTTATATCCCTTTTAAACTATGCCAAAGACTTGACCTTGAAAATATTTAGGTGCAGTAAGTTCTGCAACTGAACTGTGCAGCTTTTTTAAAAATTCCTTTATCAGTTGTACATGTAATTCTCTCCAAAAATCCTTCAATGTATCTTTATTCCTGAAATAAAAAGGCACAGTGAGAAGTCTTATTTTCCCTCATTATGTTTCATCCATCTCTTCTCTACATATTCATACTGTCCTACTTTAAATTACGTTAGTTAGATATATTAAAACATTCGTCCTTCCATTCTTAATGAGTTTACAGGTATAATTACAATTAAGCCCCTTAGATTTTGTCTCAGCTAAACTACAGAATATTCACCAAATCCTTGACTATCAGTATCAAATGTAATCAAGGTATTATTAAAAGTTCATTAAATTTCTGAAGTGGTAATTATGAGCGTGGAGTGTTCCTTTAACAGTGAATACAGAACTTGTTAGGAATTCCTTGTTGACTCTCTTGTTAATGCCTTAACTGCTGTATCTGAACACAAACTGACTATCACAGAATTTCCCCAATGTAAACTTCATATTTTCATTCGACATTTTCCATACCTGACAGTCTCATCTCTCTTAACCATTGCCATAGGCTACCACTTTCTGTAGTAACTCTCATGATGACGAAGGAAAAAGAAAAAGGGAAACATAATGTAACAAGTGCATAACTTGATATATTTTGGTTTTTTTCTAATTTTAACAGTCATGGTGCTGCTGCCACTGCTTCTGCAATTGCAACCATATTGCTCACTAGCATTTTTTATATTTTTGTTGTCTGTTCAAATGTATCCATTTTGATAATTAGAGATCCAATCAAACACTCTACTGTAGAAAGCCTTTGGTATCTTGACTACCTGAGCTTTATTTCATTCTAGTTTTGAAGCAAAACATTCTGCACATCTAATTAGTTTCATGTTTCTAATTGTCATGGTTACCCCATGCACTTCTATATGCTATGCTATAACCAGCACCATTTTTATGTGGTAAGCATTTCTCAAAATAATTCATTCTGTCAGATATGAGATGAGATGTCTTATTATGTCTCCACATAAATTGAGCTTTGAAAGGAAATAATACACTATTCTTTGTTCCTATCCCAGTTAACACCAGCTTTTCTTCTGCATACTTATAATACCCCGAAAGGATTAAATTCCTTTATTCTCTGGCCAAATTTCTGCCTTCATCTTTGTACACCAATAATCCTTCCAGGGTACACTCCAATAAAACACATCTGTTACATTTATATTCCAACATTAGTCCAACTCTGAGCTCTGAACCATTGTGTTTTGATGCAATGCACTATTAAGCAACTTCTGTGTTTTCCAATAAAGGAAGCTATATATCACTGAATGATTAAGTAAGCCATTTATAGATGGCATTAATATCAGCATTAGTACTTTGTCCTAGGGCCTGTATTGACCTTGTACCTTGGTTAAATTCTTCCTCTTCTGAACTAACTGATGCACATTGCTTTGATGCACATAGCTAGCTTTCACAATAAACAAAACAAAAAACTGGCAAACTATAGCCAGAAAATACTGTGATGTTTCAGGGAGTTGTGAGCAGGGATGTGGAAGGTTGAAAAATAGGCTGTGCACTTGAAAAACAACACAGAAACTAAATGTTATTATTTTCCTTTAACAGGCAGTATATTTCGCGCCTTTTGTCAAAATATATCGCTATTTCTGGACATAGCTTTCAAGCTTCTTAAATAGGGGGTTTTATTATTATTTATGTTACAGCACTGACACCACTTTTTCTTGCTGATTGGACCGCAAGTTCTTCTATCAAATATATTGGTGCTTCCTGTGAGAAAATATGTGAATGCATTTATGGATTCTATCATAGATGGCTTCCCTGACATATTAAAAAATCAAGCTCCATAAAACTGGAATGCAATGACTAAGGATGGAAAAAGCAAGTCAAGAACATTGTATACTACGTTCAGTTACCTGTGTCGTGATTTAACCACAGACAGCAGCTGAGCCCCGCACAGCCACTCGCTTGCTTCGCCCCATTGGGACAGGGGAGAGAATTGGAAGGGTAAAAGTGAGAAGACTTGTGGGTCAAGATAGAGACACTTTAATAGGTAAAGCAAAAGCTGCACACACAAGCAAAGCAAATAAGGAATTGGCTCACTACTTCCCATAGGCCAGCAGATGGTTACCCATTTCATGGAGAGCAAGGCTCCATCACGCATAATTATCACTTAGGAAGATAAATAGCATAACTTCAAATGCAACCCCTTCCTCTTTCTTCCCTTCCAGGTTTTATTGCTGAGTATGACATCATATGGTATGGGACATCCCTTCGCTAATTTGGGGTCTGCTGTCCTGACTGTGTCACCTCCCAGCCTCTTGCCAACCCCCAGCCTGGTCACCGGTGGGGCAGGGTAAGAAACAAAAAAGGTCGTGACACTGTGCAAGTACTGTTCAGCAAGAACTAAAACATCCCTGTGTTACTAGCGCTGCTTTGGTCACAAATCCAAAACACAGCACTATGACCTACTATGAAGAAAACTAACTCTATCCCAGCCAAAACCAGTATGATGAATATTATAAGAAATTAAATTTCGTTTCTGAAAAATAGAATGCAGCTACTTATAACATTCTGCTGTTTGCTTTTGTCAGATGCTGAAATAAAATTGCATGTAAAGACTGATCATTCTGTAGACACAGGGAAGGTGATTATAAGCTTTTTCTATGGATGTCAGACTGAACTCGGAACTGCAGATATAGCCACAGGTCTTATTATAATCAAAGAAAATTATATTCCAACAAGTCAAGGTTGAATTTTGTTGCAATTACTGTACATGTAGGACCTGAATAAGGCTGGGCACTTTACATATGAATAACGACTCAGTGGATGACCCACAGGACTTACAATTGAATCTTAGACCTTGCAATGTAAATGAGAGCAGAAAACAGTAAACAGCAAATAATAATAATAATAAAAATAAACTTTAAAAGTTCTTTGCATTCATTAGAACAAAACCATTATGCTGTTATTTCCTTCCTCATCATCTGACTTTCTTTAGGTTTGAGTATATTACAGGTATTTGTGTGTCTTTCTTTCAGACAGAAAATAGGATTTTTAATAAAAAAAAAAACCACACAGTTTTCACAAAGAGTGTCTATTACTGCTCCAGAAATTGCACAGGCTGACCAAAAGGCCCAAAGTTACTTTTTTAAACTGAAAATTATTTCATTAGCACAATTCCAGGATAAAAATTTCAGATTAAAATTATTTGACTTAGAATTGTCCCTTCTTCACAATAAAATCTCTGCATAGGAAAAGCTCTCAATAACAATCCCCTCTGATCATAATCTGTCTGCGGACCTTCATCATTTGATCACTCAAGGAAAATGAACACACTTGAACCGGTATCCTACTGGTTAATCATATTTGGAACATGTTAAAACTGGAAGTCATGAATTTAAATCATTCCACCATCAGCCATTTGTCAGTGATGTTACTTCCTGCATGTTCTGCAGACCCATGGTAAGGTGACAAAAGCAGCAGACAATACTTGTTATTATTTTTTTGTATATTAATTCTAACACACCATCTTTGTACTAACTCAGTATTCAGCATTCAGACATGATTCAAAGGGGAAGAAGGTTGTCAACGTATAGGGTGACTGCATTGTCATTTCAAAATGACACTTTTTCTATCCTGTATCCAACAAGTTATTTTTGTCTCAGCTAAGTTACACTGATACCACAAGAATAATCCCCATCCCATTATATGAGGTATTTACTCCAAATGAGCACAAACCAACAATTAATAAACCTAATTATTATCTGTGAAGGTGTCTACTACTTAATTCTATTCCAAATAATATACACATAAAGGTAAAAGGAGAGACTGTGCCATCTCACAGGTTATTTAGCTGTGTGGTGGGCAGGACTGCTAACACTGCCCAGGAACAGCTAGTTGCTGAGGGCAACCAAACAGCAGGGCTGCAAAATGTTTGCTGGCTGCTTGCATGCCTACCTAGATGCCATGCTGCAGAGACATTTTCTTGTTTGCCTAGGGCATTAAAGCTCTTACGGCCTGACTAGGTAATAACTAAGCCTGCTTTTATTTACAAAGACCTCCTCTTTAAGGGTCAAAACCAACAGCTCTTACACCAGCAATGTCTTTTCTCTGCTTAACTAGGCTTATTCTCTGTGAGATCCAGGTTGCTGGATGATGATGTGTGGGTTACCAACATGCCTGTGATTAGCAGAGCCATTTGTGAAAATGGCACCTTTAATTGCACTGCAGTGGACTTTGCTGCAAGTCCCACAGACCGCAGACAATGCTGGGGCACCACCAGTTCAAACTCCCCGCAGGGGCTGCTCCCACACAGAGAGACAATCTGCAGCGTTTCTCCCTGCACTGCCATCTGCACCAGAGGAGAAGCAGATCCAGAATCTGCATTCAGTGCACATTTAAAATGGTCCTGAAATGCAAATGTAAAACACACACCAGGATGTTTGCAGTTATCAAATCTGAGCAGATCACAGTCTTAATCTCTATAAAAGACTCCAGCTATATCAGGGGTAAGTTTTAAGTGTTAGTAAGCCACCAGAATGTTCTCATACTGTGAAAAATATCTTCCCTGCTCACATTCAGATATCTTCATCTGTATGCTTGTTTTCTGATCTCATGGGCAATCCACCTTTGGCCTGTATAAATATGTTGGATCAGTTTTGAGCTGTAAATGCTATTTCTCCAGAATGTTAGGGAACTCTTCTTCCAGAGCTGTCATGTTCAAAGACTACTCATTACAGCATTCTCATATTGTAAAAAGCTCTTCTTTCAAATAAGGAGAGGAATGACTCTGGTCAGTGCTATTTTCACATGTCAGCTCTGTTCTGGACAGGTTTTTCACTTTCAGATTTATTTACTGTGGTGCAGTTTATGTATATATACATACACTGTAGATAGAGAAGAGTGAAATCTAAGTAAAAGAATCAATCATAGAATCATAGAATCATAGAATCATAGAATGGTTTAGGTTGGAAAGGACCTTGAAGATCATCGAGTTCCAATCCCCCTGCCATAGGCAGGGACACCTCCCACTAGACCAGGTTGCCCAAGGCCACGTCCAGCCTGGCCTTGAACACCTCCAGGGATGGGGACTCAACAACCTCTCTGGGCAACCTGTTCCAGTGCCTCACCACCCTCAAAGTGAAAAACTTCTTCCTAATGTTCAATCTAAACCTGCCCTCTTCCAGTTTGAAGCCATTCCCCCTTGTCCTGTCACTACATGCCCTAGTAAAAAGTCCTTCCCCAGCTCTCCTGTAGGCCCCCTTTAGGTACTGAAAGGCCGCAATAAGATCTCCCCAGAGCCTTCTCTTCTCCAGGCTGAACAGCCCCAACTCCTTCAGCCTCTCCTCATAGGAGAGGTGCTCCAGCCCTCGGATCATCCTCGTGGCCCTCCTCTGGACACGCTCCAACAGGTCCATGTCCTTCTTATGTTGGGGACTCCAGAGCTGGACGCAGTACTCCAGGTGGGGTCTCACGAGAGTGGAGTAGAGGGGCAGAATCACCTCCCTCGCCCTGCTGGCCACACTTCTTTTGATGCAGCCCAGGATGCGGTTGGCCTTCTGGGCTGCGATCGCACATTGCTGGCTCATGTTGAGCTTCTCGTCGATCAGCACACCCAGGTCCTTCTCCTCAGTGCTGCTCTCCAGCCATTCCCCGCCCAACCTGTAATTGTGCTTGGGATTGCCCCGACCTAGATGTAAGACCTTGCATTTGGCCTTATTGAACTGCATGAGGTTGGCTTGGGCCCACCTCTCCAGCCTGTCCAGGTCCCTCTGGATGGCATCCCTCCCTTCCAGCGTGTCTACCTCGCCAAACAGCTTGGTATCATCGGCAAACTTGCTGAGGGTGCTCTCGACCCCACTGTCCATATCTCCTACAAAGATGTTGAACAGTACAGGTCCCAGCACCGACCCCTGAGGAACGCCACTTGTCACTGGTCTCCACTTGGACATCGAGCCGTTGACCGCAACTCTTTGAGTGCGACCGTCCAGCCAGTTCTTTATCCATCGAATGGTCCATTTGTCAAATCCATGTCTCTCCAATTTAGAGACCAGGATATCGTGTGGGACAGTGTCAAATGCCTTGCACAAGTCCAAGTAGATGACATCAGTCGATCTTCCTTTGTCCACCGCCGTTATGACCCCTTCGTAGAAGGCCACCAAATTAGTCAGGCATGATCTGCCCTTGGTGAAGCCATGCTGGCTGTCACCAATCACCTCTTTGATTTCTGTGTGCCTCAGCAGAGTTTCCAGGAGGATCTGCTCCATGATCTTGCCAGGCACAGAGGTGAGACTGACTGGCCTGTAGTTCCCCGGGTCTTCCTTATTTCCCTTTTTGAAAATGGGGGTTATGTTTCCCCTTTTCCAGTCATCAGGAACCTCGCCAGACTGCCACGACTTCTCAAATATGATGGCTAGTGGCTTAGCGACTTCATCTGCCAGTTCCCTCAGGACCCGCGGATGTATCTCATCAGGTCCCATGGACTTGTGCACCTTCAGGTTCCTCAGGTGGTCCCGCACTTGATCTTCTTCTACAGTGGGCGGTTCTCCATTTTCCCAATCCTGGCTTTTGCATTCTGCATCACGGGCAGTGTGGCTGCAGTCCTTGCCAGTGAAGACTGAGGCAAAAAAGTCATTGAGTACCTCAGCCTTGTCTCTATCCCGGGTAACCAGTTCTTGTGTTACCTTCCGGAGAGGGCCCACAGTTTCCCTAGTGTTTCTTTTCTCGCTGACGTATTTAAAGAAAGATTTCTTGTTTGTCTTAATATCCCTTGCCAGATCCAGTTCCATCTGGGCTTTGGCTTGTCTAACCCGATCCCTGGCTGCTCGGACCATTCCCCTGTATTCCTCCCAGGCTACCCGCCCCTGTTTCCACTCCCTGTAGGCCTCCTTTTTCCTTTTGGTCATGTCCAGGAGCTCCTTATTCATCCATGCAGGCCTCCTGGCTTTTCTGCCAGGAAAATAACAATAACAATCACCAATAACAATCACCTCTGTGCTTTAGAAAAATGACACTTTTACATGAACACGAAACTTCGATCTTAGTCATTTTCTATAAATGCTCAGCTGTAAATATACGTACATATATGTTTACAGTGTAAACTTCCACTGTTAATGAATAGTACTGAATAACAGAGTACATTTTTATTTAAAACCCCAAAACATGGAAATTATTTGTCCACTTTAGACACTAACATGGTGTCTCCAACTGTAGCAACCCTGCTGCTGAATCACCAGATGCAGCATTACAAAAAGAGGAGTCCCTAGTCTTTAAAAGCTTTATATTTCAATTCCTTTTTAAAGGAAAAGAAGCAGCAAAAGAAAGCAAACACGGCTTGAAATCAGTCTTCTTACAATACCCCAAGGCTATACTTTGCTTCCAATTAATGTTTGCCCTCTTGGAATCATCTACAAATAGTTTTTATGTTCTTCATGCATAGCAAATCTGTCTAATGATTTTCTTACCATGTTCTAGTCCAGATAAAAGTACTTAATTGCTGTAACAACATTAACTTCACAAGTCTATCATTCGTGACTAGCAGTTAGTTGTTTCTTAAGCTGTACTGTGACATACAAAGTGGAAAATGCAAGCAATCTAGTAAAAAATGACATTGTTAAGAAAATTTCTCTTTTTAAGCTCCTTATTATATGCTACTAAAATGGCTAAAGAAAAAAACGCAATGCTGTGTGACATGAATTCGCAGATACTGTTTTTTATGGAGGACCAAAAAAAAAGAGAATACATTTATAACCAATGATGTTGAATTTGCTTTAGTTATATAAAAAGCCTGCCCTTTATGGTCCCTATTTTCACAGCAGAACTCTAAAACTACATCACCTCTAAAAATCAAATAAGTCTTCCAACTCACCTACAGAAAAAGAAATCAGGTTTCTGTCATTGAAATTAAATTACATGAAATATCCATACACTGGAAAGCTGTGGAAATATTCACAAACAGCAAACTTGGAATAGAGGGAGAAGTTTTATTGCCCTGGTAAAGCTTCTAAAGCAACAAAAAGAAATCAGGTAGCTCCAGAGTTTCATGTTACTTTGACTCCATTTAAATATAAAACCAATGTGTTTTCTCGCATGCAAGAGAAGGAAACAATAGTTAAGTGTTCACTGAGCTACAGAGATTTAACAAAAGATTTGGAAGTCAGGACATCTCCAAACTGTCTTGTACTACCAATGCTTGAACCCAGATCTCCTGATGCCTCATTAATTACTCTAAAGGCAGAGCAATACTGGGATTTCACAAAGCATTTTTAACACTCCATTTACATTAAGAATGAGGATGCAGAAAAGAGAGGATTTAAAACTGTGTACAGAAAGTTGCACAGTAAAGCTGTTCCAGTTCAACTTTAAATTTAAGTGATAAATGGGCTTTGCATTAGCACTCTTTTTAGGAATAATATAACACCATGTTGCACTTCATCGATATAATTGGAATTATATTTGACTCTACTATTACTAAAGAAATTAAAATCTTGTTCCACACCCTTAAAGTACCTAATTGTTGCTCAGAAATTACAGAATACAGTATACTACTGCCATTTTCACTGTTCAGAGTTTGGTTCATTCAGCCCACCAACAAACTCCAACATATTCAAAAATTTAATGAATTATCTGAAAATACAATAATTTCCTTCAGTATATCAAATGTCACACTCTTGACTTAGTAATTTGCCTCTTTTTCAAGTTTAGCATCAGTAGTTCGTAGGATTATTTTAAATATTTACATTTAAATTAGATAAAAGTGAATTTTAAATCACACCATTTTAAGTGTGATTTTGGCATTTAACAAACATGTTTTTTCATCTTTAGGAAAAAAAGTTAAAAAAGGTGTTTTGTGCCAGTGGGGGAGGGGGAAGAGGGAAGAGAGAGAGAGAGAGAGATTGAGTCTCAGCAAGAAAGGCCCAACAACAAATTACTTAATAAAATAGCTGTTTAATAAGATAAAATAAAAATAGGAATATAGACAATGAGTAAATCTTTCGTCCCTTCAGATACTGGCAACCCCACATTCCTACAACTGCTGGATGGATTTTCTTATACCATTCAGCACACATGCCCTCCGTGGAGAGAGGTTAACTGTGACGTGGATCACTGACTCCTCAAAGTGCAATGGTCTTCTGGTTAGGATCATTACATTCCACCCCTTGATCCACATACAGTTTATCTTTCCCAAAGATCTTGTAAGCTACAGGTTCTATTAATAACACACAGGTTTCTCAAGGCCTAGGTACGAGGCCAATTAGAGCAGATATAACTCCTCAAGTACAATGTTTTCTGCAAGGCTCCCAGTACAGAAGGTTTTCCAGAATTCACAACACAAAACAACTCATCATTCCTAAAAAAGCAAATCCAGCAATGAATTCATCAGTTTAAATATCTGCTACTTGATGTTGTTTGTTAAGGGGCTGAGATTCATAACCTACATAGAAAGTATTCAAAGTAATTTTTTTAATTCTGTATGTAACTACTGAAGCACTATTGCATACTGACATTTCATTTTCTTAAATAGATGAATGGAGACAAAGAATACACTAAATCAAAACTCATTGGTCCATGTGTATAGCTGTATTCTAAAATCTCATAACCCTTCTCAAAAATTCTGTACTGACTACAGAGAGAATGTCAACATTTTGATTATCTGAGTAATAATACTTCTGTTCGCAAGTTTAGCCTCTGAAATCTCTAGCGCTTCAAGTAGAAAAAAAGAGTAGATGTAATCCAGTTCCAAATTTCATATTTTTCAAGTCTATAAATTCTAGTTTCTGAACAGACATGAAAAGAAGTGAAATTTTCCACTCATTTCAATAATTTGAATTTTATCTTTGACCTGTAGCTGAAATAGTGGGAAAATAGAGGAAAGGAAAAGGGGGAAAAAAAGAGACAGAAAGGATTGTAAACATTATCTATATTTTTTTCTTTCATATTTAAATAAAAAACTTGCTAAGTAATCTTAAACACAGTCCTCCATCACTACTCAAGTTGGCCAGAATTATTCACACTTAACGTAATTTGTGTTAGTTCAAAAATTTATATGTCTGAAAGTTAGTAAACTGCAACCAAGCACTAGATGTGAGAGCCAGAAAATTTTAGTGTACTATTGTTTAAAATAACCGTGGTCAAATGTGTCATCTCAACTAACATGAAGGGTTGAAATCACATACATACTTGAGATCAATGCTATCTGATAACCTTGTTCAACTCCCGCTTCTGAAACTTTTCCTAGTTTTAAAAATATTATGATAAAATTATTTTCTGAGTAAAGAAGTCTACCTTAGTGTATGTCATAAGGTGTATAAAAAAAGAAGACCTAAACCTGTAGTCCAAAATACAGAGTTGTGCTGAAAATCCTATGCTCCTTAAAAGAAGGCAAAGTATCCCTACCTGAATGAAATTAATACAAATGTAATGGTGAAAGCTGTCAAGCCTGTTCTGGGGAATCAGCAGACTTGGGTGCCTCTCTGAAGTGCCTCTACACTAATGCACGTAGCATAGGAACAAACAGCAGGAGTTAGAAGTCTGTGTGCTGTGACATCCTTTGGATTGCAGAGATATGGTGAGACAGTTCACATGACTGGAGTGCTGCAATGGATGGTTACAGGCTCTTTAGGAACCACATGCTGCGAAGAACTGTGTATTACACTTCATGTGAGAGAGCAGTGGAATGCATGGAGGAGCATGGAGAGCATCCTATCCTTAGAACTTTTCAGGAGCCAGTCAAGAGCATACAGCTCAGGATTATCAGGCAGACCAACATAGGTACTGTTGTGGTGGGTATTTGCTACAGAGGTCCTGATCAAGAAGAAGATGAAGACTTCCTCAAACAACTGGAAGAAGCTTCACATTCAGAGGTCCTGGTTTACATGCAGGACTTTAGACACCCTCATATTTGCTCCAAAGACAATACCACACAGCACGAACAATCTAGGACATTTCTGAAGTGTATTGAGAACTACTTCCTGGCACAGGTGATCAAGAAGCCAACAATGAAAACTGGACCTTATACTTATAAACAAGGGAAAACTGTCTGTGGATTGGAAAGCTGTGAGCAGCCTTTGCTGTAGTGACCATGAGATGGTGGAGTTAAGGTTCCTGAGATGAGAGAGCAAGGCAAAAAGCAGGATCACATCCTGGATTTCAGGAAAGTAAACTTTAACTTCTTCAGAGATCTGCTTGGAAGAATCCCATGGGATATAGTCCTAGAGAGAAGAGTCCACAAAAGCTGGTTGATAACCTCTTCCAAGCTCAAAAATGGTTCATCCCAACAAGCAGAAAATCAAGCAGAGGTGCAGGAGGCCCACATGGAGGAGCAAGTAGCTCCTGATTGAAGTCAGATATGAAATAAAGGGTACAAGAGGTGGAAGGATGGACAGATGACCCAGAAGTACAGCAATGCTGTTCAGTTGTGCAGGGATGGGGTTAGGAAAGCTAAAGTCCACCTGCGGTTGAGTCTGACAAGGAATGCCAAAGGGAAAAAGAAAGGATACTATAAGTACATCAACAAGAAGGAAGACTGGGGAAAACGTGGGCCCATTCCTGAATGGAGCTGGGAACCCAGTGACAAATGACATGGAAAAGGCCAAGGTTCTCAATACCTTCTTTGCCTCAGTCTTTACCAGTAAGATCAGCCTTCATGTACCTATAGGCCCTGAAACCAGAGGGGAAGTCTGGTGGAAGGAAGATTTACCCTCAGCGGAGGAGGACCAGGTTAGAGGACGCTTAAAACAAACAACATAGACAAGTCCATGCACCTAATGGGATGCATCCACGAGTGCTGAGGGAGCTGGCTCATATCACTCTGATGCCACCTCAATTATGTTTGAAAGGTCGTGTAAATCGGAGGAGGTTTCTTAGGGTGGAAGAGAGCAAATGTCACTCCTGTCTTCAAGAAGTGCAAGGAGGAAGGTCTGAGGAACCACCTCATCAATCTCTAGGAAGGAGCAACTAATCCTGGAAACCATTTCCAAATACATGAATGACAAGAAGTTGATTGGAAGTAGTCAGCATGGGTTATAAGGAGGAAATCATGTTTAACCAAATGTACAGACTTCTACAATGAGGCGTAGAGCTTGATGGATGAGGGTAAAAACAATGTTACTTACCTCAACTTTAGGAAGGTTTTTGACACTGTGTCCTGTAAAATCCTCATAGATAAGCTGACAAAGTAAAGGTTAGACAAGTGGTCAGAGAGGTGGATTGAAAACTGGCTGAGCAGCCAAACCCGGAGAGTCATAATCAGCAGCAGAAAATCCAGTTGCAGGCAAGTCATTAGTTATGTACCCCAGGGGTCTATACCTATGCCAATACTGTCTAACCTCATCATTAATGACATGAGTGTTGGGACAACACACACACTTGGCAAGTTCATAGATGACAAAAGCTGGGAAGAGTGGCTGATACACGAGAGGGTTGTGCTACCATTCAAAGGTAGCTGGACAGGCTGGAGAATTGGGCAGAGAGGAATCTCACATAGTTCAACAAGAAGAAATGCAGAGTCCTGCACTTGGGAGGAATAACCCCAGGGACCAGTACATGCTGGTGACCAACCAGCTGGAAGGCAGCTTTGCTTTCCTTTCTTTGCAGAGAAGAACCTGGGTGGCCTAATGAGCAACAAGCTGATTATGAGCCATCCATGCACCCTCACAGCAAAAGCAGACAACAGCCTCCTGGGCTGCATTGGCAAGAGTTGTCAGCAGGTCAAGGAAGGTGATCCTCTCTGTTCAGGATTGGTGAGGCCACACATGCAGTACTGCATCCAGTTCTGAGCTTCCCACTACAAGAGAGGTATGGACCTGCTGGAGAGACTCCAGTGAAGGGCCACGAATATCATTAAGGGACTGGGGCATTTGCCATATGATGACAGGCTGAGAGAGCTGGAACCGTGCATCCTGAAGAAGAGCCTGACTGGGGGGATCTCATCCATGTGTATAAATACCTGATAAAATGGAATAAAGAAGAGGTAGACAGACTCTTCTCAGTGGCATCCACTGACAGGACAAGACGCCACATATTTTAAAAATGGGAATTTCATCTAAATACAACAAAAGACATTTATACTGTGATGGTGGTCTAACAGTGGAACAGGTTGCTGAGACAGGTTGGGAAGTCTCCACCTGGGGATACATTCAAAACCTAGCTGGACATAATGCCAGACAACCTGCTCCAACTGACCCTGCTTGAGCAGGGCGATTGCAATAAAAGATCTCAAGACATCCCTGCCAAACTCAGCTGTTCTGTAATCAGACCTTTGCTCTGGGTTATCTTTCAGGATGTTAATATCTTACTGAAAATACATACCTTCCAGAAAATGAATAATTTGTTCAGTTGTCTCAACTAAAATGCATAAGAAATAATAACCTAAACAGTGGATTTTCACATTCCTAAGAATACAGGAATACTGTAAAATAATACAGTGCAAATATTTTCAAATTAAAATGCAAATATTAATGCCTGAGTAAAACTATGTAGTAATAAGACTATTCTATGACAAGTGGCTTACCAAAAAGTTCATTTATTATTCACTACAATAAAACTAATTACAGTTAATTTATTTGCTGTGCCTATCAATTTAACAAATACTTGATTTAGCATAAGTTAATAAATATGTAAATTAAAAGTTACCAAAGCAGGGCAAAAAAAATTGGATGTTAAAAGCACTCCATCTCCTTTGGTATTTTGTAAATATGTTAACTTTTGTGGTTTGGAAACTTCATCACCTTCCTGTTCCGTAGCAACTTGTCCTTGTTTGCTTGTCTCATTAGTACATCCAGACATGTGCACACTGGGATTGTAGACAAAATCAATACATCTACATGGCTAGAAATGGAAAAATCTTACAGAAAAGGAGCTTCATTTTCCTCACTGTGCGAATTACAGAAATATCTTTATTTGAACAACATATCTGTCCTAATAAATCAAAATGCTACCAGGTCTTTGGTTACATAAACTTAACCATTCTTAAAAACATCAAAATTCTAGCATCACTGTTGGACTCATAGCTACATAAATGACTATGATTATTCACAGCCGCTCTGTCCTGGAAAAAATAATGGTGATATTTTAAAGACAAGAAAAAAATCTTGCTACTTTTAGCTACTTTTATAAGCAGGATAAGAGTTGCTCTGAAAAAATTGTCATGTAAAAAGCAGTGAGAGGACAGAGATATTTACTGTCTTAAAGTAGGAAGTTTGCCGCAATTAGCAGTAATTGAAAAGAGGTTTCCTAGGCCTACAGAAAAGCATTATATAAGGTGAAGTCTAAAAATAAAAGTATGGAAAACACTGCAGTGTGAGAATGATTTTACAGAGCCCAATAGTGCTCAGAAAAACTACTCTAGAAAAAGGTTAAATCAGATGTGTAGCATAGTGAAAAGTAATGAAGTTAAAGTTATTTATCCAACATTTACTCTACTTTAGTTGTGTGTCACACAAGCACAGCAGGAGTTATTAAGAAGCCCACTTCAATTTTAACAAAATTTCTTCACCATTATTTGTATTGTTTGCCAGAACACAGGTAGTGGAAAACATTCTTCCTCTTTCATGTTGGCCACAAACTCTATTGCTTGATGCCAACTACACACAATGATGCAATAGACATGATTGGATTATTTTATAGACCTTATTTTCCATGTCCGTCTCCCTCTTGTGAGCTTTCTGAACTCAATTCAAATGTGCGTTTCAAAGAAAGCCCATCCACCCTTAAAGTAAGCAGTACTGGGCCCCTCCTAAAAATGACCTCAGCTTTCTCTTTTAGCTAGAAAGCCCTCAGAGCACTCCATCACCATAGAGCATACACACATTACCCACATGTCCAGTTCTAAAAATTACTTAAAATATAGCATAGACCTAAGAGAAAGGCCTTGGATTTGGTACCCAACATTGAAGTGTCAGGCATTCCTGATAGCTTGAAAATGTTATCTTTTCTCTCACCGAACTAGGATTCTCCATCTGCAGAAACCAAGATGTACCAGTTTCCCCTTCAAAGGAGAACTGAGAAGATCAGTTCATTAATGTTTGTTAAGTAATCAGAGACTATGCTGATACGCGCCTTGGAAAAAAAACAAACAAGGGAATTAATAAGGTTCAGGATTCATATGATGTGCAACAAATAAGTAAAATCACATAGTGAATAATGGTGGTTAAAGTTGAATATCTTGAACATCTTCCCCATGATGCAGGAGTTTAGCAGAAAATACAGTATCAGACAGTGTAACTAAGAAGCCAAGTTCATTATCTTGGAAAAACGAATAAGGAATTGGCTGGATGGCAGCACTCAAAGAGTTGCGGTCAACGGCTCGATGTCCAAGTGGAGACCAGTGACAAGTGGCGTTCCTCAGGGGTCGGTACTGGGACCTGTACTGTTCAACATCTTTGTCGGAGACATGGACAGTGGGGTCGAGTGCACCCTCTGCAAGTTTGCCGATGATACCAAGCTGTTCGGCAAGGTAGACACACTGGAGGGGAGGGATGCCATCCAGAGGGACCTGGACAGGCTGGAGAGGTGGGCCCAAGCCAAGCTCATGAAGCTCAACAAGGCCAAGTGCAAGGTCTTACATCTGGGTCGGGGCAATCCCAAGCACAAATACAGGCTGAGCGGAGAATGGATTGAGAGCAAGCCTGAGGAGAAGGACTTGGGGGTGTTGGTTGATGAGAAGTTTAACACAAGCCAGCAATGTACACTCACAGCCCAGAAAACCAACAGCATGCTGGGTTGCATCAAAAGAAGTATGGCCAGCAGGTCAAGGGAGGTGATTCTGCCCTTCTATTCTGTTCTCATGAGACCCCACCTGGAGTACTGCGTCCAGCTCTGGGGCCCCCAACATAAGAAAGACGTGGACTGGTTGGAGTGGGTCCAGAGGAGGGTCACAAAGATGATCAGAAGGCTGAAACACCTCTCCTATGAAGACACAGTGAGAGAGTTGGGTTTGTTCAACCTGGAGAAGAGAAGGTTATAAGGGGATACCTCATAGTAGCCTTCCTTTCAGTACTTACAGCCTACAGGAAAGATGGGGATGGACTCTTTATCAGGGACTCTAGTGATAGGACAAGGGGTAATGTTTTTAAATGAAAGAGGGTAGATTTAGGTTAGTTATTAGGAAGAAATTCTTTACTGTGAGGGTGGTGAGACACTGGAACGGGATGCCCAGAGAAGTTTTGGATGCCCCACCCCTGGAAATGTTCAAGGCCAGGTTGGATGGGGCTTTGAGCAACCTGGTTTAGTGGGAGGTGTCCCTGCCCATGGCAGGGGGGTTGGAACTGAGTGATCTTCAAGGTCCCTTCCAACTTTAACCATTCTATGGTTCTATGACTGTATTGTTGTTAGCTAACATCTCCTTATTGCTAAGTATTTGGTTTTGCAATATTAACAGCCTTCCTTTTCAAGTGTGCCTTTTGCAAATGAAAGTATAAATGGAACACATTAAAAACTGCATTACATTATATGTTAGCTTTTAGGAAACATGTTCACTTACAGTGCTCGTCCACAGAGAGCTGAGTCTTTATTTGAAACTGAATCAGGGTCTGCTTTAAGTCTGGAAAACCTGTGTCTCTTCTCATGCAAAATAGCAACAATTTCATAAGCATTGTATGTATATATTCAACAACCTGTTTGCCTAAAAGGTTTCCCCTATATGCATAATGCAAGTAGTAAACCTAGCAGCCACCTGAAAGAGACTTTGTTAATTATCAATAGCTAATCACAGTCTGGCACACAGAATGGGTGACAGAACTGTGTGTCCTCTCAAGGTAGGGGGAGATACTGTGCCTCAGCATGACTATTCCACATTACTAAGACATTATAAGGGGAGAAAAAAAACCCAGAAACGTAATGACACACAGTATCAGATAGAGTCTCTAGTCTTTAATGAATTTCTATTTTTGGTGTATAATTTTCAAAGTTTCATTCTGTCTTTGTTTGAGGACTCATAGCTAAGATTACATCTGGCACACAGAAACTTTATTCCTTTGATATTGCGCTTTAATTATATGTCCTATGATTGCCAGGGAAATCATTATATAAACCAAAAGGAAGTTTGTTCATTATATTGAACAAAAAAAATTAAAAATACACTTTGTTGTGTTATTGGATCATTACTGCAGTGTATGTTCAATTTACGATCACTGCTTATTCAACAATGAGATTAGACCACTACGTGATCTTGCATTGATTTACTATCAAAGGCAGGCTGCTTGAAGGACTGTATGACAGGAAATTTCAACTCTAGTCATTACACTAAAAAACAGAGCTGTCTATTAGAAACTGTTTTCTATACATTACTCATAAATTTTATTCTTCTCTTTCTATTAAAATATGTATTTTTAAGTAGCATGCCATAACGAAGTATATTTCACAAAAACTGAATTTCACAAACTTCATTAAATGGTCTACCATTGACTAACAAAACCAATAAACTCAAACAAAACTATTTTAATTATGTGCTTTCCACTACGCTGTGTCTATGTCAAATTCCAGAGGTTCAGGAACTACAAACAGCAATGGGTTTGTTGACAGAGATTTTTGACACAGAAGATGTAATTGTGTTTGCCCTTGAATTTGCTATGGGCTGATCAATACAACAAATTAAGGACTCTCAAAAGGAAGGATCTTGTCTTCACTAATTAAATATAATGCTGTAGTGTTGTCAGTATCCCATTCCATGATTGCTTAGTCAAGTCAGATTTCAGACACAACCGTTCTAACACAAAATGTGTTACAAAGGAATTACCAGGCTTGCCTGTTCCCTATAACCTAAGGAAAATGAATTTGCTTTATATTAACTTTTGAATGCTGACTCTTCTTGATCAGAGAAGAAGTAATTCTGGAAATGAACATACACAACACACAGACACAGGAATATTGTGACAGCCAGTAATGGCCAAAGGATGCAGTCAGAAAAATCAGCCACACCAGACACTTGCTCGTATGCTTCAAAACAGATCTAGCTGAGAAGAAATAAAGGCAGGGGGGAGAGTGGGTAGTGGGAGAGGCCACAAAAACACTGAAAAAAAAGAAGAAAGTATAACAGTCTATATCTATTTTTCCTCTTGGAGCAGCTCTATGCCTTAAAATATTACATATTCAGGTGGCTAGACAGACCAAGTCTATGTTGTAACATAATCGTCAGGCCACTTAGCAAATGTTTGGGAAGTCTGATTAAACATCTAAATCAGACACTCTCGAGAGGTGAGTCTTTGGTTCATATTTAAGTATTGACTTTTCTTGAATCAAATCTCTCCTCACATGAAATTCTGTCCTATGAAAATCCTTCCAGTCCAAATGTTTGTCAAAACATTTGGCATAGTCACAAGGAAAGGAAAAAAAAAAACCCAAACCAACACAAACAAACAAATAAACACCCCAGAATACATCTAAGTGACATTTTCCTACCAAAAACAGAGGTGATGAAAATTTACTGTCAATGACCACAGAAATCAGTTGAAACAACAGAAATTAAATATAAGGTAGAACTACAAGAAGAACTATTAATCCCTCACGTATTACAAACAAGGCAAGTTCATCACTAAAGTGACTTAGGCCGCCAGACATGACTTCAGACTAATACCAATACAGCACTAGGTGACTAGACTTCATCACTGAAGTTCTTCCTACACAGCATTGTAGGCCAAAATCATCAAGGCTGTGAAAACAGGAAGCAAGTCAAGCTTTTATTATCCCCAAAGTTCCTCGATACAAGCCAAATACATAGCTTGAGTATATTACAAGGATAGCCACTGGGGATATGTGGAAAGCAATAAAACATTTAAAACTGTAAATCTAACAAGCATCAAATAAGACAACAGTATCAGGTTTCCTGGATGATGAGATCTCCCACAGAATATGCTCAGAAGACATACTGTGTTGCCTGGTTAGAGAGACAATCTAACTGTGCCCAAGACTAACCTTCTCACAGATTTTAGATACTGGGTTTGAATCTCTTCCTTGTTTTAAGGAGATGTAGACTTGATGGCTGAATCTCTAGCCTTGAGATATGCATCCTGAGCAGTATTTCATAAAGAATACCAAATTTGACAAGAAAAATCTCTCTTCATGACAATGAGTACATCCAAGACAAACAGAACTCACAAGCTCATCAGAAAAAAAAACGTTATCTCCTATGGATAATTTCAACATTTTCATCCAGAAAATTAGATCCGCAGGTTGATTAAGGAATAGCAAAGCAAAATAATAAACTGACTTTAATGACTTTAAAAGCGTATGTATTTTGGAAGGCACATGTGGACCACAAGAATCATTGAGCATTAAAGGGAGAACTGAAAAACAAACAGATTTTTCCAAGTATTACAACAGCATTATTTGTAATATGTTCATGTAGAAGCTGAACATTCAAAACCACCCAAGAGATTTAGGAATACAAGTGCCATTAACTTTCAGTTCAATTTCTTCTCCTGGGTACATTAGTGATTTTGAAAATCTTCCTTGCAGATAATTAATCACTTTATATTGGCATTCAACAGTGCTCTGCACTGATGATATTTTTAAATCAGTTTTGTGTGTGTGTCAGCTGCATACAGTCAGAAGAAATTATGGTCCAGTTTAGTTGTTACTTTAGCATGCAATAAATTTGCTATCAGAACATGATAACAGCAAACAATTTATTTATTTTTTTAATCAAAACCAACCAGAAATACTGTACGGTGAAAATAAAAAACCAGTTACCACATCACTTCTTTTTTGCACGTGAGTCTTTCGCACTGTGTCAGATAAATATATTGTGATGAAAGTAATAGAAGTAGAAAAACTTACCCAACACAGCATAGCATGAAGCTAGCCACTCTCTTCAGCCTCTAAAGAGAATATTATTGTGACTGTGATTGAGACAACTCTTCCAAACGTGTATGTTTTTTGCTTACTTCAGTGAAATGGCTTTGTTTTGCATATTGCATAAATATTTGCTGAAAATGAAATAAGTCTCTAAGAAATTTTTCACATCAATATCACATCTAAACAGAACAAGTGTCACCCACTAAGGCCATAATACAGTACTTCAAATTATGTTTAAATAATAACTAGGAAGATACACTTAAACTGGTATGTGGTGGTAAACATAGACCTACTGGATACAGCTCCCAGGAAAATGGGGTAACTACTAATATTGTATATTCAATTTTGCATGAAAATCTTAAGAATCAGACACTAATCATTTGTCCTTTATCTTGTTCCTAATTTTAACCTTCCTTTTCATCTACTCCAATCGCCTGTAGGATTTTGTCCAGGTTTTGTCCATTTAGCATGAAAATACTGAACTTAAGTTTTGGGTCATATTTAATGTATATCCATCTGAATACAGACCCTTTTCTCATCTTTATTCCTCTGGAGGAATCCCAAACTACGCTTTCTTCCAGTATGTTGTATCATCATCTCTCTGACTCGCTCTGAACAGCAGAAGTCAGAATCGATTGATATTAAGTGTCTATTTCCCTGAGAAATACTGGGCCTCCTCTGCACGTGCAAAACAGAGACTGTGCTGTGAAAATGACTCAACTTTTCTACAGACCATACTATGCAAGAATTTTACTAGAGTGTCTTAAAGACGAGTTGTTACTGTAAAAGCAAAATGTCTCTACAGAACAAAAACAACAACCTAAGTGGCAGTGCTGAGTTAAAAAACAGGGGGTGCAGGAGGATGAGGTGCTGGCTGGGGCTTTTTTCGGTTGTTTTGAAACAAATTCTTTTCTGTGTTTAATCTTTTATGCAGTCATTAAAATTATATTCACAGTCACAAGATCGGTAATCAGTTTTGTTTTCTGAGAAAAGAACTTTTTAACTATAGCATATGAAAGAATCAAAAGAATGAAGTTTGATAACAGTCCAAAAAATATTCCCAGATGATATTTGATTGACAATAGTAAGCCTGCACATCTGGGCCTCCATTCACTGTAGCATTCTGAATTAGAATTTTACTTAGTGATGACAAGATTGGATAATTCTATAATTCTTCAAACTGAACCATTATTTGCAGTCTTGCATAACATACTGGTGATGAGTTACAATTATTACATAGGCTCAAAAACCCATTACCCAGCAGCTTTTGGGTCACATCCAACCAGACTTCAACAGATATGCACACTTAAATGACTTTTTGTTTTTTTAATCTCCTCTTAATAATCACTTGCTTCCATGGAGAAAAACAAACAAACTTTCAGAAAAGCTGTGAACAACATAACCATGAGATACACAAAATGTTCTAAATGAAAAGGTTTGCAGCTGTGAAAGTAGTAGTAGGTACAAGTCTTTCTTTTGGATATAATAACTTTGATGTTAATTTTAGAGCTTGCAGTGTCTTTGATACTGTCTCCCTATAGACATCTTTGAATTGCCTAGCAGTCCTCAGTGATTAATTGCCTTTTCTGAAAGTGCTGCATCACCTGAAGATGACACATGCTTAACACAAAGAGAGTACAGAATAATGATTTCAAAGGCGATGTTTTGAACATGGTAATACTGCAATGATGAATCACAAGATGGTGTGGGCAGCTCACTGCCAGCCCACAAGTTTTTTGAACCAGCTCCTGAATCTTCACAGTTGACTAAAAAAAAATAATCTCTCTTTGTTTATAATGGTCTATTTTATACAGTAGACATGCTAACAGCTTGGAAAAACAAAAGTGAGTTTCATTGCATAGTCCCACAGACTTCACTGGTACTGAGAATTTATCAAATATTAGACACTAAATATTATTTGTAACCAATGTTTAGGGAACTAACGAAGGTTGGCTACTCAAGGTAAATTAACGGTAACCACTGGTTACATTAAATCTGCCACAGCTTAGAGAGCATTTGCATAACATATGAAATATGGTTTCTCTGGTGATTAATATCTAAAGTGAGCAGCCTGTTTAAGAAGACCTCAAAGTCAGAGCTTCAGATTAGAATCAACGCAGTTACTCAGTGTTTGAATAAGTGAACTTAAGTTGGGACGAAAAAGACAATAAATTCCTGGAAAACAGACCATGATCAACAACAAAATAACACTTCTGAGAGCAGATTTCAGCAACTCATCCAACCTCTATTTCTGTAGTACAGTCAAAGCTCAAGCTGCATGCTTGTTTTTCTATGATTGTATTTAAGATTAGTGTTGTGAAAATGAGCTTTTTAACTTCATTTCAACTGCTTCCCTGTCGATGCCATAAAAATATTTTCAAGGCTTCTCTGGATACTTGAGCAGAGGCATGCAGTCAGTGGCAGAAACATCCCAAGATAGCCGCTTTTACAACTTATTGTATTTATTTTAAATTCATAGTTCAATTGTTGTATGAACATCCATTAAGGTTTTTCTTTTGGGGTCTGCTCAGTCAACAAAAACACATTACCAATACCAGTTTTATGATGTCAGATTTTAATGTGTCAATACCCTGCTTGGTATGTATTTGTGGCAGTCTTCAGAGAAGTTGGAACCTGCTTTCTTTATTTCATTCATTCAGCAACAGTGACTGTATTCCACTAATGATGTAGTGTTTCTTTAGTTTCTTTCTTTTCTTCTGAAGAACAGGTATGCACATTAAATACACCCATGCACATATGTTATCGGTGCAAATTCTGCCTGATATACATTAACAGTCACAAAGGTAGGATGCATATACTAGCTTTACTGCCTATATGTTTTACTGCTGCAAAAAGTCTGAGGTCTCCATTTAGTACATGCGGTATTTTGACTTAAGTTATCTAGTGTGCAAAATAAACTTTATATGGAGTAACTTTATAATTTAATAGAACAGTAAAATTAGTATTTTTTTTCCATCTTAATCACTCCTATATACATCATGGAGATACCTGACCAGCTGCTACATAGAGAAATAGGGACACTGAAGGATGCTTATTAATCTGATAAGAAGATCTTTTCTTTATGTTTACTTTTAAAGGAAAATTTTTCTCTATGGAGCAATTCGCAAGCAGCGCTCAACATAATGATGGACAAATTTCAAATTCAGGGTCTGAATTCAGATTGCTCTATGAAATGTGTCTTTTACTGATGCCAGATCCTCAATTAAATTTATTCCTGTGGCTCATCTACGTAATGTCAATATGTATTAGAACGTATTGAAAAACATGGTCTGGAATCATTACTTGCACTTTCAAAAACTACAATATAATTTTCTAGCTTGGTGACATCTCTGAAGTTGAAAAAAGGTTAATCTACATAATCTGTCAAATCTCTTCCATTTAGTCATAAGTGGCATTTGTTGTTCAGAAATTTCCTCCTGTAAATTAAAAAGTGGGTAGAAACCCATAACAGTATTAGCTTCCATAGCAGCTTTCCCCCAACCATAACTTCTATAGTGTTTTTTACAAAGAAGCCTGTCAAGTTCCAATTTGTTTAGCTACTTATTTTTTCCATATATTATTTAGAAATACAGCATAATAAATCAGAAATACTACATTACCTAAGAAAAAGCAGTCAGATAAAGATGTCTCTGTTTAGTAACCTCCTAATTTGCTTCCTTAAATCTTTACCTGTTAGAGATGCTGTTAGTGAGATAAAAGGTGATGTCATTCACATTTATGACTCATACCTACACGAGTAGTTTACATAGTATTAATGCAGATGAATTTGTACATGTTGCATGTATGTTATTTTTTCCAACAAATAATTAAATACAGTAAAATTTCCTTGTAAATTCTCCAAGGTGTTGAAAATTTTCTAGGGAAATCAGTTAGTGCTGTACAACAGATGCAGTTTTACAGTCACAGTTTTCATCCAGCCTGTGTTTACTTTCAACATGTGTGGGGAAGGAAAAACAAACAAACAAACCCCAAACACCAAAAGCCCCCCAAACAAACAAACAGTAATCCCCACCACCACCACCCCCCACGAAAAAAAAAAACCCAAAGTGCAAAACAGCAAAATTTTGAAACATGTTTTAAAATAAATTAGCAATTTCTGCTACAACATCCATGCATATTAAGGGGAAACATATAGTAAAACAACTGAGGTATTTGATTTTCTGAATAGATCCAGGAAGAGTCCTCACTAGCTAATTGTATGAATGCAGGAAACAATCCTTCAAAAATTATGTGGATGATATAAAATGATCTGGCAATTATAGAAAAATATTAATTTATTTCCTGATCTACTCATTCAGCAGGCATTTCTGCTCTTAGAGATATTTTGAAATATTTTGAAGGATGTGACCTCAGTGATATGACCACCAGCCAGCTAATCTCACAGAAGTTGAAAGATCACCTGGGAACATGGCTAGTTTGGTATACTTGAGGTATGATCAAGGTATACCTGAGTTTTCTGGATTGGTGACATTGACAGTTACAAAACATGAAAATTACAAAAACTAGGTTTACAAGTTTAAAAAAGAAGTCAGATGTTTATCACCAACAGATATAAAATGGTATAAATTCTTACTATCCATCAAGAACACACAGATTTGTTTAGTTAAACTTTACAGGACTTATGAGTATTTGGAGCTGATCCAGTTCTCAAAAGGAATTTAAGCAGGTTTTTTATATCATCACAAAAGTCCGTTTTTTCTTTAGTAGAATAGACATAGGTGTGGCCCAGTCTATCTAAGTAACATTTCCTGTTAGAGTAAAAATTCTGTTTCACTTCCTTAGAAATAAGTAAGGACAACGTACTTATGTCAGACTTGCAACAGCAAAGATGGATCAGAATTTAGCTATTTTGGTTAACTCCAGTGGCACTTGCATTCAAATGCATACTGAGCAGAGAATGTTACTTCAAAGTAACAACATCAATTTTCTAAAAAATGATAAATAGGTCTTCTGTGTCTGACAACATGAAAAGTTTTGAATGTCAGATATTATACACACAATCTGAACAATATATTGCATCATTTCGGTTTAGGATTAATTTACAGGCCATTTACTCTCCTACATTATCCCTCTTGGGGTTTTTTGATACCTGGATAGGAAAACTAAGTATTACAATTAAGAGTGACACAGCATACTGATTATTATAAAGATGTTAGAATTACTTTTTTCCTCCTTCCATTTTTTTTTTTAATATTTATAGGTAAACAGAGAAAAACAAATACAGCTAATGCACATTACTGTGGTACTAAGGAGGTTAGTGCATTTACCCTTGTTTAAGACAACAGCCTCTAGACAAGTAGACAGGTATGAAGTACATAACCCCAGTGATTTAGTATTCAAAAATGAACAAGTGCATGAATCAGTACATGCTCCAGAAGGTCAGGTGGAATACTCCAAACACTCTTACGAAAAATTAAAACCGAATTATCTCAGTTTCTGAAGTGAAGAAAGCAAAACCCCTCATTTCCTTTTCCCTTTTTAGGTTCCATATATGTTCATTGGAGTTGACAACTCAGAAATTATCTTTATTCCTAACAAACACAAATGACATATTTAAAGTCTCAAGTTGTCTACAGAAATGGTTGCACATTTTGTAAACATAACTCACATTAATTTATAGCCATATTACCAACAGCTGAAGCACAGTCAAATGCAGATTTATGATGCAAGAGTTCATCTTCAATTCTGTAGAATGCACTGTCAATGAGACTGTCCAAATGAATAATTTTAATGGCAAAAAAAAAAAAAATGGGCTCTGGACTGTAGCTTTTTTTTGAAGAGTGCAAAATAAACATCGAAAATTTTATCAGAGAATAACCAAAATTAACAATCAGAATGCCTAGAATTTGCCTAAGTGTTGGATAATAGTGTTCATGTAAACATATGAAATAGTAAGCTCCACCTCTTTTAGAACAAATGCACCTTTCTTAACATGCTCAGTTTCAGTTCGAAGATTTTTTTTTTATAAACTGTGGTCAATGTGAGTTATAGTAGCCATTGCCAATATAACTGCTGCTGCTTTTAAACATCTCACCTCAAGTGATGATGCTACTTGTGCCTCATATAGCTTGTTCCAGCTTACTCTGCTAAGTATCTGGATATTTATGGAAATGGTCATTGTTATCTCTCCGGGGGTTAAGTTGGCAGCAGAATCCAGTAGCTTAGTAGAACTAAACTGGAGTAGTTTTTGTCCCTGTGGGACACCAAACCCACAATTGTACTTAGTCTATTGGCCTGCAGTATGTTTTGTTTTAGGTCCAATGTTAAGAGATGGCTAATAGCTCAGAAGTCATCTGAACAGACAAGACAGGGAACCTGAGGATCAAGATATGAAATGACAGCAAGCATGTTAAATCAAAATTATACCTACAAAGTTACAGGTAGAGAAGGGTAAATTGAGTGACTATGCCAGAGCAGATAGGACAAAAGTATGCAGGTCATGAAGGCAGAGGAAAAGAACTGAAGCAACTCTTCTGTCAGTACACTACAGACAAAGTCCAGGCAAAATCTGAGAAAGCTCCATCGATGTTTGAAGGCCTCATCTTCCACAGATCCCACTTGTATCTCATGCCATAAGCTGTCATCTGCAGGAAGCTGTCTCATTTGGTAAAGACCACAAGACTTTTGGAGCCTCAGCAGTGGAAGTTCTGATCCCTGTCGTTAAATTTCATTAAACTTTACCTTGCCAATTCATTTTGTACAGTGACGTGCTAACCCTGTGCAATACTTCCTAACACAGACAGACTTATCTAAGAATTTACCACAGGTGCTTAGATACCTGCTATGCTGTGCTGTTAGAACAGTGGTATAATAGGTCCTGCTCCGATAAAGTTCCAATTTGCAAAAAAATTTCAGATTAAAACCCTAGGCTATTCCCTTTTCAGATACTTAGATCAAACACAGCTGAGAATTCAATCCTCACGAACTAAGTTTCAACAAACATGAACTTAGTGTTTCTCTATACTATGAATATTTTTCTTCTTGATTGGCCTGGAGTGTTGAAGAGTGTTTTATAAAGCCACATTATTGATGCACTGTTATTATTCATAGACTCAAGCCTACAATCTTTGTAGAGTCAAGAGTATTATTAAAATCACTGTAAGACAAATGTCCAATGAACAAACTTCAGCTCTACACAAGTGCATTTCTTAATTCTATTGAAGCCAGTGTACCTTTCCTTGGGACACAGTCTCGAATCACATGTGACTGTACCATCACTATGATCTGATTTAGCCAAGTTTGTCTCCAGGTCTGTTCAACTAAAGGGACACTATCAGAAAGAGCAAACAAGATAAGCTGTAATGTGAGCTTTGTCCTCTCTCTTACCTATTTTCTGTTATCTTGTCTGTACTAAAATGTGGACTAGAATGCAATAGGAAATGTGTACACATTTCTGTCGTGCCACAGGCTACGTATCATTTAATTCTGGCTTGAACAGGCTATCATGCTGTAGGTTACGTATCATTTAATTTTGGCTTGAACACTTTTGTTGGATGCAAATTTTCACTTCCTTTTTCCGGGAGTACGAGTCAATCATTAGGTGCCTTCCCCTATCTAAAATTGTGACCTGAGTTTCTGAGTAGTGACAAAAGACTATTTTCTATTTTCTCTTCCTGATGTTGAAAAAAGAAAAACATGCAACTTTCTCTTAACATTACTCTGTCACTTCAAATTCAGAGTGTAGAGCAGGATATTAAAAAACAAACAGAACAAAAAATCAACCACAATTTAAGAATCTAGACCAAAATTACATAATCATAAGATAGGTTCATTTCAGGGACAAGTTGCTTTAAAATGCTGATTCCCCTCACCCTACTTTTAACAGTGAGGTATATGGTTTTCTTTATTCATCTAACAAGGTATGATTGGTGATGACATTTACATGTTTTCACTAGTTAGGCTATATTCCCTGAGCTGGGCATTGTTTGTAACAGATTCTGCTTTTTGTTTTTTTATTGTTCTTTGCGTGGACTAAAACACCTTAATATGAATTTCAGGCATTGATCTGCCTTCCTCTTCTGTGTTGCCCTATATTGCATGCCAGTAACAGTGAAGAGTCTGGCCATGGATTAGACTAAATTTTATGGTGCCATGACATATTTGGAAGAGCTTAGATTCCATTTAAGCATTTCTACCCAGCCACTCTGTCTTGAAAGACATAAATTCCTGTCTAATCCTTTACTCTGCCTTATGTATCTTAATAATTTTTTTGTCAAAGATGATTGATGGTTAGGAAAAAGTTGCCTCCCATTGCCTCAGCAATGTACATTTCAAATCAAGAACCTTTAATTCACATGTAATGTATGGTTATGTGATGTCATATACAGTTTCATCAGGTTTATGCAGACATGTAACATCTACAGTGTCAAAAAGTCACTTGAGAGGAAAAGCTGGGCACTGCAGTCCTTTGACATCCCATCATCTGGTTCATGTTCCAATAACTGAGATTCCAGGATTTCTTAGTGAAGGCTGGCTTTTGCACACAGATGTAAAGAGACAACTACAGCAGCTTTGTTTCTTCTAAGTAACAGATTATCTGAGTTTGTATTTTGTAACTACCAGGCATAGTGGTTGTTTCGGAAAAGACTTACTAGACCCTAATAGTTTAGATACAAATTTTGGCCTTGAAGTGTACCCTTCTTCATTCTATTGTACTGTTTTAGTTTGCATCATGCATACCTTTGTTGCATGTATGTAGTATTTTATGTAATTTAAGTGCCAAAGTTCAAGAATTGCAAATGCAAATAAAGACATGCTGTTGTGGGGGGAAAGAACCCAAACATATTCCATAAAGCAAATGCTGCTAACAGTGATATAAAAGAGCTACTGGTTCATCAGAAAGTGTGATTTGTTAAGAAGGTCCATCACAACATAAAAAAAAAAAAATTAGTTGAGTGGTATTGGTGCTAAAGAAAGAAGAAGATCTTTTTTTAAACAGTCTTGGGGGATTTTTTTTTTCCAGAATTCATTCTCCAGATACACGGCCACGTTCTTAATGAAGGCTTTAGTTCAGTGAAACACAAAAAATTATCTCTTCTTCTTTTTTCTTCAAGATATGAATATTCCAAAATTCTGTCTTTGATATAAAATACAAATTCCAAGGCTCCTTCTGATAAATACAAAGTCAAAATGTCTCATTTACAAAACAAGAACAACAAAAACAACCCACACATCTATTTTCTAAGGAGGATAAAATATGCCTTCAACAATGAACAATTCTCTTTCTACTACCAGCATCGTTTCTGAGAAACGCATTTTTAAGTGCTCCCAAGGGACAAAACTAAACTACTTAGCTTCTTTTTAAAGAAATAAAATATATAGCAAAAGCTACAAGGAGACCAACTGACTTTCATTCAATTGTCATTTAATTCTCTCCACAAACAATTTCAGAAATATTGCCTAGCCAGGGTGTCAGTGTTTCTAAAAGTCCTACAAGGCAGCTGCACGATGCACAACACTCCAGCGTGAGCAGGCACTCAGCCAGCAGGAAATGATGGCCCTCAGCAGGTTTCCGTGCTTTGGTTTGCATGTCACAGGAAGAGTCTGCGAGTTGCTTCCCTTCACCAGAAGAAGAGGCTGGACCCATCCAGGGATTCAATCAGTCAAGATTTCATACTTGAACCAGCTATAGCAGTTCTGCTTTCCCCCATCTCCTTCCAGAACTTCTCCTATGTCAGCAGGAGGGCAAGGGGGGTGGGAAGGGAAGACAAAGAAGTATTTCAGATGTTAGGTAAACAGGCAGGTAATGTTCTGAATTTTCATTTTTATTTCACTTTCAGCGGCTGGATTCATGCCTAACTATTATTATTATAGCTGACAACTAAGCACATATGGGAAGCCTTCTAAAGGAGTTGTGGTTAGCTCAAATTAAAAGTGAGACAGGAGCTGCTGTGCTCAGATCCCATGGACACCTGTGAACAAAACAGAGTAGGCAATTAAGGCATGGTTCTTCTTCCCTTCCTCAGCCCCACTTAGCAGAAGCGGTAAGATAGCCACCTGCACATGCTTTGTTTGTGGTTTTTTCCCCCAGTTTCCTCAGTTTGAAGAGTCTTATTATTCCCTATTTATTTTTCTTCTTAATAAGTTGTTTGTCTTTCCACTACACTGCTTTTGTGATCTGACAGCAGAATCTGCCCTGTCTCTACTACTTTTGATTAGCCTACTTCAGATGCACTCAGAGCCTTGAAACTCTAGAGCTGAACACAAGACAGGATGCTGCAGAGATGCCATGCTAACCTGAAAACAAACTTACTCATCCCTTCTTCCTAGAAGTGAAACTCAACCTATCACTTCCAGTTAAACAAATCTCCCGCAGTCAGAAACTTTATTATACTCTTTCCACCTGCCCTGTTATAAACAGGGAGAATCAAAAAATTTATAGTCTCTAATTAATATCACATTGAAACTATGTCTCACCAAGGTGTAATGAGGCAACCTACAACATTACACATGATAATGAACTAGAGTTAAAGGGTGTCAATAGTGTAGTGTAATAGTGTTACTGTATAATGTATGATATTTGGATTCTAGATCATCCTCCTATCAATTAATGTACAATATAAAACCTCCGAACTTTCATTAGGTTATTTTAAACTGTAGGATTTAGAGAAACAGATAGTGTCAAAATATGTGTTTGGAGCATGATGCAGTTCTCTTCTGAAACCACCAGACAATTTCCATGACATGCAACAAAGATCTTGAGCTATAAGGTTTTGCTTGACCATTTCATTGTAATGGGTAACTTATTATAACTTATGATACACTCCTATATAACTGGTCAAATGTATCCTTATAGCAACGCCAGTGGCTTGCATATCTTTGCTCCAAGGATAAATTATGAGCCCTCTGACATGTACTGTCAGCAACAGCACCTTAAAAGAGTTGGTTAAAATAAGAAGGAAAGTGCATTTATTGTGAATGGAACTAAAATGCAGCAAATAAGCACAAATAATGCTCACAAATAATACTTACCAGTGCAATGGTCCACTGACCATCTAAGTTATTCCTGCAAATTTCTTCTTCCTTTCTAACCAAAAAAAAAAAATCCACTTCCTTCATTATTTTTTTTTTTACTTCATCACAATAGCAGTCACTTCAACTGAGGGGAAAAGCAATGTTGTTGCTTTTGGTGGATTACAGAGCAGTATATTTTTTGATCCTTATTAGAATTTTGCTGTGACTCGGATATTTAATCTGTTCATGCATATTTATCCATTTTTAAAGATCATCTAATGAAAATTGCCTCTCACCTTGATTAAAAAGACCTTTCAGTATCTAAACTTATACTAATAAATATTAATCTACATCCCAACAGGAAATCAAAACTGTCTTCTAATGTTTAATATGGGCTCCCTCTTCTTTCTCTAATTGTATTTTGCAGACATTCTATAATTTATTTATTTTTTATTAGCAGAGTGATAGCATAGCCTTCAACCAGACTTCTCTCTGGCACCTCACAGCCCCTTAGTTTTGTAAACAACTCAAGTCTCACTTGTAACTTCTTAATTGATTTCATTTGTAGACTGTAAATGTTGTTTGCATGTTACTTCAAAAGGAAGAAGAATTTAAATGAAGTGACAGAAATAGGCTCAGCACTCTGCAAACTGAGATGCTTCCTTCTTCCTAGCCAGCTTTTTCTTAAAATCCAATTCTATCCTGTGTTCTTGTGAAGTGTGTATTGAGTTCAGGGGGAAATAAACATTTTCATGTGGGCTTAGAGGAAAGATTCAGCATTGTGTAAGGCTTCCCGTGGAAATACTGCCACAGGCTAGGTCTTGAAGGAAGAGATGCCCACTCGGGTGGTAACTATGACATTTGGTAGAACCTGTTGAAAACCAGTAAAAATGCAATAAAACATATTTTTTTTTCACTTTTGCTATCTCCTTCCATTACTCCTAGGATGTAATTTAAAATACCAAGAAATTTATAATACAATTTTAAATGCTTAAAAAAAAATAAAATTTAAATCATCATCTGGGAAAAAATATAAGTATTACCTTTTCGTAAGTAAACAAAGACCAAAATATAACAGGAATGAAAATCAGGGAATTCAGACAAGATAAACCATCACTAAGAGAAGACAAACATCTGGAGACGTAAAGATGGTCAGGAAGAACAGATCTCAGTTGTTTTGAGCCTCCACAGGACTTTACAAGGGCAATATTTAATAACAATAACATTTAGTCTATGGCAAAATCACATGCCCAAAAGCAATAGGATAGAACATCATCACATTAAAAAACTGACACCATTCTTTTACGTTATCTGCTCTTTTGTTAGTCACCAGAAATGAGATATATCTCATCTGACTTCTAGACTCTGATATCTATGCTAACTTCTTTGCCTCCATTTCTAGTCAACAGAAAGAAATAGGTACTTCTAAATTGCACAATTCATCCAGCCTATTTTAGTTATCACCCTTAAAATGAGACAAATTGCACCATGAAAGAGACTGGCTTTCTGCATGGTTTACAAAGGGAGTCTAGAAAACAAACTAGATGTTGACATCTATGTTGCAGATGCCTGAAGTTAGAGGAAATGCATCAATTCCTATATATACCTAGCAAGAAACCTAAACACAACGTCGTTTTCATTTTTTCTCTCATTATCTCTATTTTATGCAGCATAAAACACTATTTTCTTCTTGTCACATCTGTATCAACAAAACAATACAACCCATTTACTTACAGAAGTTATGTTATATACATTTGTTTTTAATGAGTTACAAAAAAAATATTTCAGAAAATGGATATAAACAGTGAATGATCTTGCCTTTCTCACTCCTCAGCAATGCAAGCAACAGCAAAATGAGACAGGAGATTTGAAACTTCTGACAGTGCTTAGTCATTCACTTCTCAGACCATGCAGCCACTTTTTAAAAAGCGTATATGGAAAGGAAGAAAGAGATGAAGCTTGAATCATAGTTGTTCCAAATGAAAGGTGAGAATATTTGAAACAGGGGTAAAGATGAAGGAATGAAAAGGGTGGAATTTCATTAACTGTGTGCTACAGACTGCAGTTTCCTTTTATTTTATGCTACCCAATCATATTTACCCTTTATAATTTTGGGAGAATTTTTCAATTACGTCTGTACTACGTATTTTCAAAACATTCAACATTTGGATACTTGTAAATGACAATATGACAACATTGTCATATTTGTCATGTCAAAAATGACAACAATGTAAATAATAATAATCACTTTAAGGTGATCTGTACAACAGAAGAGAAGTAATAATGGGTTACAGTTACCAGGTTACAGAATCAAACAGAAACAGAAAGAGGTGGAAGGGAAATCAGAATATCGAAGTCATATCAAAGTCACGTATGAACTTTAGAAAAAAGTTGCTTTTCTAAATGTCCATATCACTGTATCATCTTTGACATATAAACAAAACACTTTTGTGTTTCCATCCATTCTTTACACTGCTGCCTGATTTTTACCCCATTTAAGGATAAGTTCCAGGAGAAAGACTTCTACATGACTGCTATGTATATCACTAGCATACTGTTCACTTCAACACAGTAAGTGTTCACAATAAAAGTATCTGTTAGATATGGCTCTGCTACTCATCAGACTTTTCAGTACCTATACAGAAAACAACTAAAGGTAGATAAAGGAAAATAAAAAATAAATAAATCTAACTTTCATTGACATTTTAGAACATAAAACACTTCCTAGTCAACTGTAACAGTAATAATATTTGTTAAAAAAAATCCCTTTATAATGGTGATCATGTAAGTAGCACCAAATAAATTGCTTCTTTAAATTAAGCTTTCAATAAATAAAAAGGGGAGTAATCAACATGGATTCACCAAGGGGAAATCATGCTTGACCAATCTGATAGCCTTCTATGATGGAATGACTAGATGGATGGATGAGGGGAGAGCAGTGGACATTGTCTACCTTGACTTCAGCAAGGCTGTTGACACTGTCTTCCGTAACATGCTTATAGATAGGCTTAGGAAGTGTGGGCTAGATGAGTGGACAGTGAGGTGGACTGAGAAATGGCTGAATGGCAGAGCTCAGAGGGTTGTGACTCGCGGCACAGAGTCCAGATGGAGGCTTGTAACTAGCGGTGTACATGGGTCAGTATTGGGTCCAGCCTTGTTCAACATATTTCTCAACGACCTGGATGAGGGGACAGAATCTACCCTCAGCAAGTTTGACGATGACACAAAAATGGGAGGAGTGGCTGACACACCAGAAGGCTGTGCTGCCGTACAACAAGACCTGGACATGCTAGAGTGTTGGGCAGAGAGGAACCTAATGAAGTTCAACAAGTGCAAGTGTAGGGTCCTGCACCTGGGGAGGAATAACCCCATGCACAGGTACAGGTCAGGGGTTGACCTGCTGGAAAGCAGCTCTGCAGAGAGGGACCTGGGAGTCCTAGTGGACAGCAAGTTGACCATAAGACAGCACCGTGTCCTTGTGGCCAAGAAGGCCAATGGTCTCCTGGGGTGCATTTAAAAAATCATGGCTAGAGGGTCGATGGAAGTTATCCTCCCCCTCTACTCTGCCCTGGTGAGGCCACATCTGGAGTACTCTGTCCAGTTCTGGGCTCCCCAGTTTAACAAAGACAGGGAACTACTGGAGACAGTCTGGCAGAGCACTAGAGAGATGATCAATGGAATGGAGCACCTCCCTTATGAGGAAAGGCTGAGACACCTGGGTCTGTTAGGCCCGGAGAAGAGAAGACTGAGAGGGGATCTCATGCATGAATGCTTATATATATCTAAAGGGCAGGTGTCAAGAGGATGAGACCAGACTCTTTTCAGTGGTGCCCAGCAATGGGACAAGGGACAACAGGCATAAACTGGAACACATGAAATTCCATCTCAACATGAGGAAAAACTTATTTGCTTTGAGGGTGACAGAGCACTGGAACAGACTGCCCATGGAGGTTGTGGAGTCTCCTTCTCTGGAGATATTCAAAACCTGCCTGCATGCATTCCTGTGCAACCTGTTCTAGGTGAACTTGTTTTGGCAGAGGGGTTGGACCAGACAATGTCCAGAGGTCCCTTCCAACCCTTACCATTCTGTGATTCTGTGAAAAGAGTAAGTAGGTCCATAGCTCATTCTAAATATGAGCAACCTATGTGCCCTTCTTAACCAATTAATTCTTACTTGTCTCCCTCAGTATTCAACATATTTCTCGTTTCCAATCTGTGGACTGACTTAAAGTGTTTTGAAAGATGAATGAATGAAAGGCAGGTAACAATTTCACTCCAGCTTGAAACTTCAGTTTCATTCTATCAGTTTAATTAGGTTTTGGTTTGGTTTTTTTTTTTTTTTTGCTATTCCTCAGAATGGAATGGGGATGGGACGAGTGAGGAGAGAAGGCAGTGGGGATGGAAATAGAAGTGATCTTAAAGTGGTTCTTCCTTTCTTTTTACAATTTTTTGGACGCAAAAAGCTAAATTTCTTAGTTCATTTTATAGAACCTTCTTTTATTCTGCTGAATCCCCTATCAAAATGCTGTCATATTTGTTGGCTTGGACAGCGTGGTTTCTTTGACATATGGGCATATGTTCTGACTGCACTGTCTGCAGACTGCATATTCATGGTGATTTTTCTCTCCCAAGCATTAAAACAAATGAGATAATCTCTGCTACTAGCACAACTTCCCAACAAGTTCACCCAAAACAGACTGGGTCCATGAATGCTTTACATAAATATTACAGAAAAAAAAATTATATAACTAATCATTTGACATTCTTGTTTAACCTTATAGTCTTTGCCCTCTTAAAATAAGTAAATGCAAATGGCTAAAATTTAGAATTCATATACACATCTAGAGAAAGAAGCTGACATCTAAAATGTGTAAAATGAGGGTCTTGTGTACTTCAGCAGGAATGCAGCCCAGACTGTTGTTCATCACAGGAAATTTTACATTGTCCTATTTTAAAAGTACATGCCTGGTTTGAAAAGGGTACCACTTCTTGCACAGAAAACAGCAAAACCACACAAGAAAATGGTGTACAGCTGAGGGAGGAAGTGACCGAAAAAATGTATTAGAAAAGGTGATAACTGAAAATGAAATTTTCCCTTGATAAAAGTTTAGTGTTGTTTTCTGTAGTAGCTATTTCCAGGCTCTGCAGGGAGATATAAATACTACGGCCCAAGCTGACAGTAAACCAAGGGACTTCTCTAGCTGCTGGTGACTTCAGGAAATGCAGCTGCCAACCTGCGTGCTGTTCTCACAGTGCTTTATAGCAGTAGCTGGCAACAAAACGTATCAGTTGTTGAATGAGTTCAGAATGAATAATTCAGCTGTCAACAACTGCTATTTAGATAAAGTACACAAATAAGACAATTATTGTAAAAGTATATGAACAATTATGGTACATGAACAATTACTACTCTATGTACACAAGCAATCATCTGTGCAAATAATAAAGTGTATCTCATCTCATAATAACAGCTTTATTGATAAAAATTAGTCTACAGGAGGCCCTGAGAAAGAAAAATATTTCATGAGGCAGCTTTTGTCTATTTAGAACTTTGAATTATAGGAGGGGATGGTGGTATGGCCTGTCATTAACTATCCCAAGCACTTCTCATCAACAAACTTATTTTTAATAGCTTATAAGTTTGTCAAAGTTTTCATAACATCTTTCATATCACATCTCCACTGGGGGCTGGATTATGAAAAGTACTAACCAAAATAACTTGGCCATTTTCTAGAAAGGGGCTAAGGCTTTCACTGAAAACTCAACAGGCTTTTTATGCTAGAGGCATATTGACTCTCAGATAGCCTTTGTGTTAGAGACGTTTATATCCTTTTTCTCCTGAAATTTATTAGCAGAATTAATTACTAACAATTTAGGCATAATTTCCCAGATGCTTAACAGAGAGCCAGTAAATTAGATTGTATATGCAACAGGCACGATCCAGACTGTGCAAATGCAAAACGCATCCAACCATGTGAACTAAGGAAAAAATGCTCTGGTCAATGGTCTTATCTGAAGTTCAAAGCCTACAGAAAGATTTGATTTTTTGAATATGGGGGTACAGAGGCTGGTTATTCAAGGCTTAGAATAGTAATTGGCTAGAGTAGCAGTCTGGGTAACAAGAAAAAGGAAAAGAAACTAAGTTTGGCATGCATATGCTGGGTCTAGGACTGGGAAGGAAACTAGATCTGACACACTAGAAGGGGTGTAAGGGAGGAAGAGGTAGAAAAATAACTGACAAGAGGAGGCAGGAGTAGGCTTGAAATTGTGGGGTCCTGTGAATGAGAAATACTGTGACAACAGACAAGAAACTGTAGAGACAAGGATTAGAAAGACAGAATAGTCAGCTGGGTGTACCAGAAGAAATACACTTAGCAGTGAGAAAAGACCAAAGTGAACCTACATGGTATGAGTAAAAGGAGCTAATGTATAAATTTAGTTAAGAAAAATCAAAAAGGAAAATAGAATAGGATCTGGGAGAGAACAGGGATGGTAAGTCAGCATGAAAGTCATCACCTGAGAAGAGCAGAGAAAAGTTGGAGTCACAGAATCACAGAATGGTTGAGGTTGGAAAGAACCTCTGGAGGTCATCTTGTCCAACCCCCCTGCTCAAGCAGTGCTACCTGGTGCTACACTTGCTACACTTGCCCAAGACCATATCCAGATGGCTTTGAATAGAGACTCCACCACCTCTCTGGGCAACCTATGCCACTGCTCAGTCTCCCTCACTGTAAAACAAGTGTTTCCTGATGTTGGGAAGTTCCTTCTCAACATCCCATCTGAACAAGAGAAATCCCCCCTGAGCCTTCTCTTGTCTAGGCTGACCAGTCTCCACTCCCTTAACCTTTCCTCCTATGTGACTCCTACCGGACTGTCTCCAGTATGTCCATGTCTCTTTTGCACTGGGGAGCCCAGAGCTGAACACAGCACTCCAGTTTTGGCCTCACCAGTACTAAGGTAGAGGGGAAGAATCACATCTGTCGACTTGCTGACAACAATCCTAATGCAGCCCAGGGTACCACTAGCTTCCTCTGCAGCAAAGACACATCGCTGGCTCATGTTCAACTTGGCGTCCACCATGACCCCCAGGGCCTTTTCTGCCAAGCTGCTTTCCAGCTGGGCTGCCCCCAGCATACACTGGTGCATGGGTCTGCTCCTCCCCAGGTGCAGGACTTAGCACTTCTCGCTGTTGAACTTCATG
Organism: Anarhynchus alexandrinus; assembly: GCA_008711295.1. Classification (NCBI taxonomy): domain Eukaryota; kingdom Metazoa; phylum Chordata; class Aves; order Charadriiformes; family Charadriidae; genus Anarhynchus; species Anarhynchus alexandrinus. The sequence continues at coordinate 1,086,169 of VUYV01000276.1, forward strand.
AGGTTCTTATCAGCCCTTTTTTCCAGCCTGTCAAAGTCCCTCTAGATGGCAGCACAACCCTCTGTTGTGTCAGCCACTCCTAGTTTGGTGTCATCTGCAGATTTGCCAAGGGTGCACTCTGGCCCATCATCCAGATCATTAATGAAGATGTTAAACATTTTCATTAACCTATCCCTAGTGTACACTGCTAGTTACTGACCTCTGACTGGACTATGTGCCACTGATGACCATCCTCTGGGCCCATGAATTTAGGTACGTCCAGTTTGCAGATGTATTCCTTGACTTGATCTTCTTTCATCGAGGGTACATCATTAATTTTTTGAACCCTTCCTGCCCCATAATCCCAGACACTTTGCTCATCTACCCTGTCTATCACTCCTTCACGGGGCTGCTGGTAACTCTCTCCCTTTCATGTCATTCCTGGTTTAAAGCCCTCCTTACAAGGTTAGCCATCCTACTGGCAAAAATGTCTTTGCAGCCCCTTAGTGAGGTGGATCCCTTATCTCCCAAGCAGAAATCAGGTGGTTAGGTGGTCAAAAATGGAATGGCTGGGCAGACAAGAGCAACAGAAATACCACACTGAAGGACTACGCGAAAAGTTAGCTGGGGAACTTCAAGTCACTGACTTGTCCTCTTATACCTTTGTGGTAATCCAATCTGATTTGCTTATGGCCCATAATTAGGTGCTCACAGAAGGTGGCATTCACTTCAGCTAATAGTGAACCATATCATAATTGTTTGTGCACTGAAAATATCAAGGAAATATCAAACACTTCAGCAAAGAACCGTAAGATGTAAGTAACAGCTAACCAGGTAAGTACACAGAGGTACAGTATAAGAACACCACCCTCCCCATCTCTTAAGGGATAGTCTTATAGATAACATTTGAAACAAATCCCTAATTCGAATACAATCAACACAAATGGAATAACAACTGTCCACATAATTTCTTTGCCAATTTCATTATGCCTAATTATATTGCCCCTTAATATTGCAACACTTATCAAAAAATATTATAAACATATTTATAATTGTATTATTTTGAATTATATTTATATTATTTTTATATTAATTTATGTTTATATGATTAGAAAATAATGTGTCTTATGTGAGAACAGTGCACAAATCTCTGGGTGTTCCAGAGGTTCTAGGTTAATTGAGAGGGTTCTCTCTCAAGATCCTAAATTGCAGAGAGTCTAAGTTGTGTCTCAAGAGTTAGAAAGATGACCATGGCCTCTCCCTTATCAATGCATCATGCCTCACTGAAGTGGGTTTGAGATTTGTGTTCTGACATAATAGGAGCTAAAAGTCATAATCCCTCCAGATATTGGCACAGTGCTGGGAAATAACTTTAGCTATCCAAGGAGACTGAGATAGTATAAAATTATTTTAATCATAAATATGTTTGGAGCCACAGACTTTGAAAATTGTTTACAGAAATATACGGTGAAGAATGATCTAAGGAACTTAATTTTGCTTTTAAATATATCACTATTTCAGGGAATGTAATACTAAAGCCTCCTGCAAAGACACATGAGATACAAAAATCCAAAATTGCTGAGTTCCTAGGCTATATAAGCTACATAGCCTATGCCAGGCATTACTTAAAAAATGTTTTAAAAATGTGTTGCTTTTTCTTTTTTCTCAGGCTATGCTTTTCTGGTCACGTTAACACATAAGTAAAGGGTCACATATGAAGACATTTTGCAATGAAGGGGAATCAGCATGTACGTAGAATATCCAAGACAGCCAGGTGCCGACAGATTTGTTAGAACATCTTTCCTCAGAATCAGTCCTAAAGATCAAGAGAACATTGGTTTTTTAAGGCAGAGGCACCTCTAGCCATCTTCTGAAGAAGAGAGCAGATGATAATTGATGTCATGAGAGCATGATGTGCAAGCAGAGTGATTTATTAGAAATTAAAACTAAGGCAGAAAAGCATCAACTTCATTTTTTTCCTACAGAGTTAGAAAGAAAACCCACATAAAACATCAGAAACTGTTACTGATGGTCTCTACTGGCCTGTAAGCACAAATGGTCATTTTTTATTTTGTAAACAGCATTCCAAATTAAATTGCATGAATACAGAAAATAGCAGTTATAAAACTGATCAAATGCTGATCATTTAAAGAATTTATTTCATTGCTGAATAGCCCAGCTTGTGATGGGACTTAGAATAACCCTTTCTCTGTTTCCCCAGAAAGGCTGGAAAAGCAATAATAGGCTTATAATGAAAACAATTGAGATCCAAACAACAGAAGGAAGACTGCAAAAACTCAGTAGTCTTTATAACAGAAAAACAAAAACATACCTTATTTTCAAAGCAACCAAAACTTAAACTTTTTTAGGAATGACAGCTTTCCAGTGTAGAATGTGAATGTATAAATACTGTCACACCAAGCTTCCAGCTCCCTAAAATCAGTCAACTGAACTAAATTTCTGTTCTTTCATTACACACACTTGGTTTAATTAGAAAGGCCAATGAAATTATTGCTTCAGCCCTACATAACTTATCAGCAAATTTTAATCCCTTCTGCCTCTGTGCCCATAACACACAGATGAAATATATAGTATTGGAATTCAGAAACATATATAGGACTGCAGTCATAAAGTAGAGTAGCACTCAGACCGCATCTGACATCAGAAGGTACGGAATGGTTATTTTTAAAAATAGAGTTGATAGTAACTGGATCAAAATCAGGAACAGGCTGAGATCATATATGGCAGATGAGTAAGAGTTTGGACTGAATTTGAAAAGGACAGCATGTGTGGTTTAGGTCTGGGAATCAAGTGATTATGTTTAGAAATGGGGCTCTTGCATAAAACTCCAGCTGAGGTTAGAGCTGACAGGAGCATGATCACTTGAGGGAGAAACAATCAGGGATTAGGACTGAATCTAGAGGGTAACAGTATCTGAAGGCTGCTGGCACTAAAACTCCCACAAAGATGGCTCCCAGAGTACACCCATAAGGAGGTGTTGGGGGGAGGGTGAGAGAAGCTCCAGGTGCAAAGTCATGAGTATATATGCATGAAGTTCAATAGCTCACTGGGATCACCAAGTGACGTTATGGTTTAACCATGAAAAGCCAAAACAATAGCTAAAGCTGAATAAGGTGAAAGGGAGTACTGAAGCCATCAGGCTGCATACGCTACCTTCACTCTGGAGAGTTGCTCAGCAAAGCCTGATTAGGGTCAATGTTGAGGTTAAAGTGGCACTGACAGAGGGATGGGATACAGCAGGTACCAGGATATGTTTTAACAGTGGCATTAATTCAGGCCGGATGCTCTAGGAACAGAGCCTAGAAACAGTATCAAAGTAGGCAACCTGGGTATTTCCACTGCTGAGGATAGAGAGGGCTGGGTCCAGATGGACAGGGGCTAACAAAATTGGGGCGTGACTGGGCCTGACAGGCTATGTTGCAGGCTGGCCACCTCAGTGGTCACCTGAGCATTAACTTGTTCTTTGACCAAACCTTCAAATGAGATTAGGATTGAGTACAGAGTAAAGCAGAAATACTAGTTTAATTTTTCATACAGTCCTTCAGTGTTCCTCTGATCCAAGAGCTTCATGTCAGTGTAGAAAGGCCTCTACCTGTCCCATATGAAGCAGCTCCACATGTTTAGACACTCTTCTCTCATTCTTTGGAACCTACTTTTCTTATGCAAATATTTCTTAAAGGTGCTGCAGCATTTTATCTGGAAGTAACATAATTCCAGTGGCAAATCACTGATTCAGTTTGATGTTATTCTGCCCCAGTGTAATTACAGACAAGAGCTTCAAGTGCTTCCTTCAAGTCTGCCGTGGCAATATTAGCTTAAATGTCAAATGCAAAGATGAACAAAATAATCGGGAATAGCTAAAGATTTGGTCTACTAAGGCTGCTACTTTTACTGTAGCAGCTGCTCACCTTTCTCCAGAATATCACTGGTTATGTCATTCTCTAGCCACCATTTCCTGTGTAAAAAAACACAGGAAGCAAAACACCTGCAAATTTCTGCTAGCACTTTGATATAAATGTCTTGGCACCTGCCATTAAATAAGTCTGTAAAACTAAGGTTTCCCCTTTTTTCACCTCCTTCTCCATGGACATGTGCATGTGGTTGCAGCTTTGACTGTCTCTGGTTTGCATTTGAATTTTCCTCCTAAATACTTCTCAACAACACCTATCCAGTATTTGCAAGCAAGAAAACAGAATGAAACATATTTGTCATGACACATTTATGATTGCTGACACCAACATAACCCCACTGATATGACATGGAAATTTCTCCTCTGTAAGAGAATCAAACTCTTTATTCTTTACACCTTAATAAAGGATAAAAGTATCAAAACAGTAAGTGTTAATGGTGGAAAGTCATTAACAAAATTGTTAATTTTTTAAATGCAGGCCATCAAAACCCAGCATATGTTTTTATTCTAGCTTATTTGTTTCCAGGCTGAGTTTCATCCCTAATGATGTTTTATACAGATAGCAAGGAAGTCCAACTACTAAGTAGAAATTTTTTTTTGTATCTAGCCAACAGGTGATCAGCATTGGAAAACAAAATTGTTTCCAGCTTTAGTTGACACACTTGCATCGTATTTTTAAGAGGACTTCAAATTCTAAGACGCCAGTATTAAAAGGGTGTTCCATTGCAGTATATACATAAACAATCAACAGGGCACTAATAGATGTATACTTGAGAACATGAGCCAATGTCTTTGCTAAGACAAGTCAGTGCACTTGCAAATAAGTTGTCCTGCTCCAAAATGGAAAGTTTCTCCACAGGACTGAAAACAATTCATTTGTTTAACACTGCATCTAGACACAATCTCCAGTGGCTTTTAAAAGACGAGATCTTTTACAGCTAAGAGCACTTGAGAAACCTGGTTACATTCTGGTAGTATCCAACTCTACATGCTCTCCTTTAATGTAATTTTAACACAGTACAAACCTCTCCTGGATCTCAAAAGATTGCCACAAAGATAGAAACAGTGGTGCTAACTTTCCTCATAGGTAACTCATTCCTCCCTTTCCTTTAGCTGGTCTCCATTGTGGAAGATTTAATTGCATGGAATGGAACACCAGAAGATCGCAGCCACTGTGATGGAGAAGTGGGGTGCAAAAGCAGCATCAGCCTTCAGGATAAGTTCCTGAATATTTATACGTGATTTGTACTTTGGCTTATGTTTGGAGATGACAGTGAACACCAACTGAGAAAAATCTATGGAACGACCCACAAGGAGATTCGATCCCACAAATTTTTGGAGAGATAAATTTTTAGCTACTACAAATAATTTGTACCCATTACCTTGATAAGTCACAAATGGTTCAGAAGTATTTGGTTTATTCCTAGCTGTTATTCTTTTTTTTTTTTTTCCTCCCTGGCATTTTCTTTCCTTCCAAACCTGTTGTATTTGATTACTGCTGGCCAATCAGTGTTATTATTCCTTTTACAGGGTGATCCTCACATCCTCATTTGAATGTTGTTGTGGTACTTAATTTGCTGCTCTGCTGCCATATGGCAAAACAAAAAAAAAGGACACTCATGCTATCATCTTCTCACTATTACATGTTTACTAACAGTTTCTAAAGCCACAACCAGACCTGGACATTAAACTTTTTTAAAACAGCAAGACCTCTGTCAGCCACCATCTCATACATCATTCCAGGTCCCACCTAGACCAAATCAGTCACTCAAACAGGAGATACACATCTACACTTGCAAGTTTTTCTGTGCTTGCAGTTAATACAGTCAAAAATAGTCAAAATTCTATTCCTTCATTCAATAATGCAGAATGGCTACACTCATTTGCAATAAAATCACAAACCCTTAGGGTAAATTAAACTTTTGTGCAGTTGGAAGCTATAATTATCTCTTTAGGTCAAAGAAGGGTTTTCCCATGTTTTTCCTTATCTGTGTTTTGGGCAGCATAACCCTTGTGGGTGTCATATCTGGCAGCCACCATGCAGACAATTTGCCTGCTCCCCAGGTAATCTGTCCATCAGTCACCTGATATCCAGTCCTTTCCTAACTATGTTCCTACTCCATAACTGCCCAAAAGCAAAACATCATGGCAGTGAAACACAATCTTGAAATCCACTTTTTCATCTCACATTTAGAAAAGCAGATTCTAAAATTTTCTTTCAAGCAATTTGTTTCTACATTAGGCTGTATTGAATTTAAGAAAATGTATCCAGGATTGCATGGCAACTAATCACAAATTAAATAGCATTAATTTTAACTTATTCATTTTCTTTTTAAAACATTACTCAGTCCTGAATTGTTCCTGATAGTAGGAATTTCACACAGCATGAAGAGAAATTAAAACATTTTGTTGAGAAACAAGTATAACTGAAATTCTCTGGGAATTACTCAATTTTTCTGAAGGTCTCAAGGGCTAAACCGATATTTTTAAGTCAATTTCCTAGCTTATGCTTTAGGATGTCTGTGTTAATAAAGCTATAAATTGCTAAAAGTAAAAAAATCATCTAAGTAAACCAGAAAAAAATATCAATTACAGATTGAACATCCATACAACCAAATAAAGATAAAATTTAGAATTATTAGTTCAGGGAAAAAAGCTACAAGGAATAAAATAAGTTTCTGTAAAGTTAAGTAAGCTTTAAGTACAGCAATAAAAAAACACATTAAAGACTTTATTGTGGAATTTCAAAAGCACCTTTCATAGGAATTATTTACAAAGCATCTTAAGATAAAATGACAAAACAATTAATCAGTGAATATTTGATCATTGCTAGTTAATAAATCTTTGTCTGACTCCATAGTCAATTATTTTATGTGGACATCAACATACATTTGTAGAGGAAAATATATTGCTACTCTTATTGGTAACAATCTGCACATTATAAAAACTAAGCCTAAGGAAAGTGTTCATGTGGAGTTTACACAAACATAGAAACTACTAAAATTGCTCATTAAAAAAATTAGACATCTGAAAACTGAGGAAAATGTATCTCCTTTCCTAATATTTGCCATTTCATTTTTGAAGTGGAGGACATTTGCTTGCAATAATGTCAGTGCAAATTTTCAGTAAATATTTCCCTAATTATTTGCAATTTTTAAGTGAGCAGACTTTTTTCTACTCAAAAGTGCAAGCAAGAAGTTGCTAGCTGAAATATATTTCAAAGCAATGGATTTTAAACAAATGCTGTAGACTTGATTTAGAGCCATGCCAATCTGGAAACAAAAATGTGTGTAATCTTTCTAATCAAACAAGCTTAAATTTCATATATCTAAAAAGTTTCAGATTAATTGTTTGCAAGAAGGAGATATTTGCAGAAGTTACATTGAGAAGAAAGCTGAATAATACTATTAGAACAATATCTTTGCAAATACAATTTGCAAACAGAAAATGAGGCAAAATATTCAGTATGAATAATTCATTACAATCCTCTGAAAATTCAGTTTTAAAATTAACTTATACATCAACACTTTTTATATTTTTGAGGGACTGGGTAGAGCATAATCATTCTGCTTCTGAAAGTCTGCAAGCAAGCTAGAAAGAATATGTATGTACACATACAGACCCCACCAAAACCCCAGCCTCAGAAAGTTTAAGATCAGCTTCGGCTACATTCTGTAAGAATACACATTTCACAGACATTTTCTTGTCTAAATGTCAGCAGTGTACACACTTATTAGACAAACTGTCAACAACCGAGGAGGGTTTGCTATGGCTGAATGTCATCTGCAAGTTGTTAGGAGTCTAATCTCACCATCTGACAAATGTTAATGGTTTAGCAAGGCAGCAGATCCATTCAAGGAAGAAATGTTCCCTGCAAAGAAAGAAAGCACAAACGAGACCCTACAGTAATAACTGTTAATATGACTCGCTTATGCAACAGCAATTTCAATCAGTCTTTATAAATCCATGCCTGATGCAGACATTTACATTTTCTTTATTTTGCACATCCACCTGTATGAAGACTCCTCAATCATTCATATTCATGTGCACTGAAGAAATAAAGCTTAAAAAAAAAAAAAAAGAACAACTGTGATAGTTCCTGAGCTAGAGAAATTAAATCAGTTGTTTTGCTTTTCAACTCTATTTCACAACTCCAGGCAAACAGAAATAAATGACAATTGCTGTCCACTGAAGAGTGAAGCAGGCAAAAGCACTGCGTTTCACAGCTTCCATTAAATTCAATGTAAAATCCCTTGTTATTTTGCTGAAAATGTCTCAGTATTTCTGTAACACACTGGTGGTTTACTTTTCTTTTTCGCAGAGCTTGTTTTTAAGTGAAGGGTTCTTTCTTACCAACCTAACAGATAAACTCAAAGCTGAATTTTTTAATATTAGTATTAGTATTAGTATTGCAAGATGAATTAATTGCCTGGGGGGGTGGGAAGAAAGGATTAAGGAAAAGGGGATTAGAATCATAGAATCATAAAATGGTTTGGGTTGGAAGGGACCTTAAAGATCACTTAGTTCCAACCCCCCTGCCATGGGCGGGGACACCTCCCACTAAACCAGGTTGCTCAAAGCCCCATCCAACCTGGCCTTGAACATGTCCAGGGGTGGGGCATCCACAACTTCCCTGGGCAACCTGTTCCAGTGCCTCACCACCCTCACAATAAAGAATTTCTTCCTAATATCTAATCTGAATCTACCCTCTTTCAGTTTAAAACAGTTATGAAAGAGTCCCTCCCCATCTTTCATGTAGGAACCCTTTAAGTTTGCTGTGTAAAGAATGAATGCTGAGTCATCCCGGTACAGCAATAAAACTATGATAAATCGGTACACACTTTTAATATTACAGCTGTGATGGTCAGAAAATACCAAGATCGTAAAACCCTCTTTAATATGGCAAAAATACATTTTTTTGTCAGGAAGAGAAAGTCAGGGTAAACTTAGTTACACCCAGTTTTATCCTTTAACTCTTTATAATGAATCTATAAGGATGTAGGTCACATTCACAATTAGTTTAACTGGAAGAGGAAAAAAAATGTTATTCATTTGCTCTGGATTGACATTTTCAGAAATAATTATTTTTAAAAGAACTTTATTATAACTGTAATTCCATTTAAAAGATCCTATCCACTTAAAAGTTAAGGCTTTTACAGCTTTAGAGAGACATTTATATGCTTAAAATATCATAACCTTTGCAATTAAAATTTCTTCCTGCCACTAATCTTTTCCCATTTTCCTACCTCTGTGACTGATCCCAGTTTTTTTCTTTGCTTTATTGCAATTTTATAGCTTAATTCAACCTCTTTAGTTTTTTTGCTGTTGACCACCTATCTCCTATAGTTTCTACCTTCACTTCTTGGTTTGCTGGTGTTTTTTTCTTCTTTTTAAATATCACTGGAGAAAAACATAAAAAAGACTACCTTAACAAATCCAAATGTAAACTATTTTATTTACTCTAGATATGTGGACTTGAACCTTACCTGAACAATCGGTAATGTTTTGGTCTTGGATCCCATTTGTAAATTTTCATTTTTTCTTTCTATAGTATTAAGTCATGTTATAGGCTCAGACTCATTCCAAACAAAACTAAGCTATTTCTATTATCTGAGCAGAGGTCAGTAAAAACTTCTCATAGAAATTTTTCACTGTATGTTGTGACCACTATATCTGTGGACAAAATTACTAAAGCATTGTAAAGGTGTTCTCTCAGACACATTTTTTATATAATAGTTTAGCAGTTCTTTGAATTATTTTCTATATGGTCAAATTTGGAGGATGAGGAAAAGATTTCTTTAACAGAGGAAATGACAATGTTATCTTACAGAAGACAATTGCTGCAACAAATGAAGGACTGAGAATAAAATCTAAAAATCTTCCTAATTAAATTTATAAGGTTTATTCCTGATAACATTTTTTTTAAAGATGAAGAAAATATTCTAATATGCAGGCATATTCATTGCATGCAGGTAACCACATACTGTGATCAGGGGTACTTTCAGACCTTTTTAAGTATTTCAAGATATTTTTCAGTGTCTCCAAATGTATCAAATTTGACAAAAATCAATTCCAAAATTTTATTTCTAGTTCCAGCATCTTCCTTATCTTTTCCTATATTTTTTCCATTAATTTATTATCTTTATCTTGAGATAGTTTAAGTTCCCTATTATTCTGTTTTAAATGCCATTTTAGAATTTCACTGCTCTAATAGAAAAGTTCTCCTAACCCTGAGCTGCATAACCTTGCCACATTACTTTAATGCTCTCATAAAAGTAGTCATATCCCCCATCACTTCCATTTTCCTAGGCTTAGATTAGGATAGGGATTCATAGCTTTATTAATTGATGATAGAAAATAGTAGTAATGGAAACGTTATGCAGTGCAAACTCCCTCCACTACAGAAGTCTCTCAGGAATGATAGCTGTTAGTTTTCTCCACTAAATACTCACCTGCATGATACCTGGGGGATAATCCAGTAATTAGCAAAAAAAAATCACAAAAGTTTGCTTGAAAAATGCTCTCAGATCAAGACATCTTGAACTGATTGAATTCATTTTAAGTAATGACAGACAAACATGGAGTTATACATAAGGTTTAGTTATTTCTGTAAATGTATATAAAAAGATACATTTTGATAAATTAAGTAAATCATCTTTTGAGAATGACTACACTGAAAAGTTTAATCTTGAACTGGAGAGTTCAAGAGATTTGAAGGTAAAGAAGTGTATAATTATATTCAATATCGGAGCCTGTCTCCTAAGGAAAGGAAGGAGACTGGTGTGCAAAGAAGGGCTACCTAGATGAGTCACATTTCTGATAACAATAAAAAGAAGAAATAGAGGCTGTTGAAGACAGTGTCTGATGGCAAGGAAACTACATACAGACAAAAGTCCGTTCCAATTAGGAACAATTCCAAGAACAATTTTATTATTTTCTTCATGTAGGGAATGAAAAAAAAAAGAGAACAAAGGAAAAAAGTGGAACAACTCCACACTGACATGTGGCCAAAATACATGCTCAATAATTAACGTCAATTTTCATTAAAAAGGTGAGATACAACTGTAATTATTCCCCGAGCAGGAAATATGAAAACAAAAATGTCCACAGCTGAGGTGGACTAATTTATACTCTTCTCCTCAGGGAAGGAGGCAGGGGAGAGGGAAAGAGGAGAAGAAAACCACTATTGCAAAACAATGGTTGCTAAAAAACCAGCCTGTGGTAGTACAAGAAAAACAACTATGGATCTGTCTCTTCTGGAGCAGGTATCCAAGAACTGCAAAAAGGCAAACATGGTATTTATTCACAAAACCAGAAAAAAAAAGGTGTAGGAAACTACATACCTCTGATTGAACTCAGATCTATGCACAGTCTCACAATAGTTTTTGAAGGAGACAGCAATCAAGGACATGGAGAAAAATGGAAAACGGTATAAAATACAACACCATTTTTATCAAAGGTCAGACTTTACGATGTCAGACTAACCTAATATCTCTTTTTTGATAAGATAATTCACTTCTTAATCAAGAGAAATGCAGTAAATGTTATCAAGTTAGATTTAAGTAAATCATTTCATTCGGTGCCTCAGGAGAATTTATCCTTTAAGACGAGGAATGCAGGAATTAGTGCAAAACTGGTGAGATGGTGCATTGGGTGTCCTTGGCAAGGTGCTGGCAGCCGGGGGCTGCAGGGGTGGCCTCTGTGAGGAGAGGCTGGAGCCACTCCCTGACAGATACAGGCAGTTCCAGCCAGTTCCAGCCAGTTCACCCGACTCCAAGAGACCCGCTGCAGGACATAGCTAAGCCCTCAGCCAAGTTGATGGCACCTGTGGGAAAACATATTTAAGAAAGGGTAAAAACACTGCACAGTAGAAGTGAGAAAGAGAGGAGTGAGGGAAAAAACGTAAAAGGAACAGCCCTGGAGACACCAACGCCAGTGAAGAAAAAGGGGAAGCAGGTGCTCCTGGTGACTGAGCAGAGATTTCCCTGCAGGCCAAGGTGAAGACCATGGTGTAGCGGGTTGTCCTCCTGCAGCCTATGGAGGGCCACTCTGGACCAGATATCCTGTGGAGGACCCCATGCTGCACCAGGTGGACATGCCCTTAGGGACTCGGGCAGTCCGTGGAGACCCCACAACTAGAGCAGGTTTTCTGGTAGGAAGTGTGGCCTGTGGAGGACCCGTGCTGTGGCAGCGGAAAAATGTGAGGAGGAAGATGCAGCAGAGAGGAGCTGTTAAGGGTTCCATTCCCCTTTATCAGCGGGGGAGATAGAGGAGTGGAGAATGAAGAAATGAAGTTGAGCCTGAGAAGAAGGGGGAGGGGTGAGGGGAAGGTGTATTAGTTTTGGTCTTTTTTTCTCACCATCCTTCTCTATTTTTAATTGGCAATAAATTAAACTAATTTCTCCATGTCAAGTCTGTTTTGCTTGTGATGGCAATTGGTGGGTGAACTCCCTGCCTTTATCTCAACCCACAAGGTTTTTCACCGTATTTTTTCCCCTTTCCTGTTGAGGAGGTAGAATGAGAGAGTGGCTGGTAAGAGTCTGGCATCCAGCCAAGGTCAACCCAACATAGGTAGTTAATAAACTGGCTAAGTGTAATAAGTAATATTGAAAGGGCAGTTATTACAGTAATGGAGTTATGAGGGGGTCAACTTGCCCCTCACCATTTTTGCTAGTTACTTCCTTGCGGTGTGCACTTATGATATTTGTAGATGACGAAATCAGAAGATACAGCCTCTGTTGAAGATATGGCTCAAATTTGATGGTCCAGCAGCCTAGAGTAATAGAATGAGAATGACACATAGACACACAGTTTAAAAATTGCATTCTTAGGGACCAATGACAAGACATGCATCTTTTGGTTCTTTCACCTTATTTTCTGTTTTTTTCTTACTCCTCTCTCTGTGTGCCTCTTTTCTTCTCCATGATTAATTTCTTTCCCCCTTATTCTGCTGAGCAGAAAGATTCATGCTAGGTGAAAGCACTTTGTTGGAAGACCAAGTTTTCATCATTGAACAGAAAATCTGGGCTTCTATCTGAGCTGTCCTAATAGCAGTTGCTATGGTGACATGCAGGTTGCTGCGGTGGCTCTGATTCTCCCTCATAATTTCTAGTGCCATAATAAAGGAGTTGTTACATCTGTGAATGGCTTCTGATGAGCTTTCTTTAGGGAAACACTGTGAAGCCTTAAGCACTTCCTTTTCTCCTACCCATTTGTATGGATAGGTTACAACAGTCCCCATGTCCAGGCTAAAAATCAAGGCAGGAGGCAGAGGCACTTACTAAATCATCTCAGATGATTGCTGTTGGTGGATTGGGCTGCAGGATAATCGAGGGAAAGAGGAAGCTCCAGTAAGTATGAGCAGTCTCCAAAATAAGCTTTATTTCAATTCCCAACTATCCCTGTGCTGTTTGCCTTAGACGGAAGTTCTACCTTGGAATCCTAAATTCAAGATACAGGACACGTCTGTACGTAAGGCCTGTTACAAGAGAAGAGAGAGTTACATGAGATTACTTGTTCCTGGTGCTTACATATCCTTTAAATAAAGCTAGTCATAAATTTTGTCTGGAAACTGAAACATCCACTCTATAATTCATGATCCTCCTCTTCTTCTTTTTAAAATAGGTATTAATATTTGCCATTTTCTGGCTTTTTGTTCTCAGTCTTATAGGTCATCCATGTGTTCACAAAGATAATAGTTTTCAACATAAATTAGATGTTTCCAAATCAACTGGATCTGATGAACTTCATCTTGGATTTTAATGAACCAGCTGATGAGATCCAAGTACTCTCTAAACTGTATTTCCCTAGTCAAAACTAAAATCTCATTCCTGCTTTGCTAGTATGAGTTATGATAGTCTGACTAGCTGACCTTTTCCATGCAGATGGACACAAACAAAAAAATGGCATTATGCACCCCAGCTTTCTCTCAAACATTTGCTGATAGCCTTTCCATTCTTCTGATAAACAAACCAGTACTGACCTTGGTATTCCCCATACTATTAATGTATGTATAGAACTAATTATTGGATTTTTTGTGCCTCATCATGTAATTATCTAATAATTTATCTCATTATGTAATAAGGGACAGGATTTCTTGTATGTCATTATGTACCTTGGCTTTTCTGATTTTGCTCCAGTATTCTCATGTTTTGTTTCCATATACATCTTCTGTAACCTAACCTGTTTTTCTGTATGGGGTTCTCCTAAGTTTTTTGTACTGATTCTCTGACTGTAGAAATCTTCCTTTCAAAAATTCATAATCTTACTGTAATTTTTTTATTTTCTCAACATTCACTGTCAAGCAATTATTTTGCCTCTTAATATTGTCAGTATTGATCTGAATCAAATCTAAAAGAACCCCCTACCATCCTCTTCATGCATCACTTGATTTCTCCAACTTCAGTGTTAAATATTCAGCAAGACACTCTAAATATGTTTTGGACATTGCATGCCCTGCTGTACTCCTTTTGCAGTTACAGACTATAAAGAAGTCCCACTAACCTCTAAGGTCTGAATTATTTTGTTCATTTCAAAATGTCTCTGTCTACCATGGCTGTCCATAGTAGACTTCTTCATTTTAGTATTTCAATAAAATCATTATTTGGCTGTGTCTATTTTCAGTGGTCCCTCAAATAGTACATAGGCACAAATGTGTTTGGTAACTGACCTGTTACTCTTCACTTTCTGTCTTCTTTTGTCCTGTTGTGAATAACTCTCTCCTGCTAATTTTCAGCAGTTATGCAGATGGCTTGTTTTACCCTTCTGTTATGGTTTAGACTGTACTGGCCAATAAAAATGAATGACAGATGTTCTTCCCCACTTCTCCAAGGAGAGGAGGGACAGAGAGAAAGAGACTCATGAGTTTAGAAAAAAATTAACTACTTTAATGAAAATATTAATAAATTAATAAAATAATTTAAAAATAAAATTATGAAATATATACATTANTTCAAACATTGCTAGCTTTTGCTTTTTTTTTGCTCGGTAAGTAGATATGACTCCTGCAGTGTTCTGATTTCAGGAGAGTTTTGTGCTGGCTAACATTCTGACAAAGTTTTTCTTGATATGTCTTGATACTACACATATTCTTCCTACAACTGCTGCTGAAATAAAATAGCACCTCTGGGGAGTATTGTTTAATTGTATTTCTATTATTTTCTTGTTCTCACTTCTTTTTTTAATTCTAAATCATAGTCTCATGTTAATCTGAATGCTCTTGAAAAGAGCTTGAAAATGAAAAATACGTAATTGTTCTATCAATTAATTTTCTTTTCTCCACTTAGGTAATTGTATAGCCTCCAGAATGATGATATGACAGGACCTTTCTAGCTCTACACAGTCATTAGAAAGGGAATTTAACCATAATCCCTGTCAACTTCAGGCTACCACTGAATAGAAATGTGGTCTTGTGTAAAACATGCTTTGGAACAAATTGGATGTGACAAGCAGGGAGGATCAGTAGATTACAGTTTTGAAATTGTAAGAAGAATGGTTATACTATAACCCATGTTCGTTACAGACTTTGCCAAGAAAATAGATGAGTCAAGTGTCATTTCCTGTTCTCTTCACTGTGTTTGTCCAGTATAGGAAGCATTAAAAATATAATTTCTAACAATATGTCAAGCAAAAAAGAATGTAATAATAGGAAACTACCTTGGCCTTTTCACTTCTCTGCAGTTTGATTGGCTGGTCATTATACTCCTGCCTAATATTTCAGTGAAGCTGTAAACAGGTAAAGAACTACAGTGCCAGCTAACCATGTTACTGAACAGGTCAGTGCATCACGACACGCTTATGTCCTATTCATCTATTTTTCTGTTGCAGTATAAATGCTGGAACAGAAACTGTGAGAGACAGATGTTTTCTCCTTTTGTCCTTAATTAGATCACAGGTAAAATTGTGTTTGAGCTTTCCTTCAGGTTCAGTTGATCTGATCACAGTTGATCTGTGATTTCTTTTCACCAAGGAAACTGAACCAATTCATCAAAATTAAGCATTATTTTTATTGCCCTTTGCGAGTAGAAAATAAACGTGCTAGGTGTAGATAATATTTCTGTGTTCATATAGTACATGAAATTTTACATATAAACAAAATACCATTATATATAGTACAATCTTTCCTATGCTCATCAAAACCAGAGGATTCTTCTTTAATCCATATTACGTTATACAGTGATTTAAAATACTTTTATTAACTAATCTAATTTTGCATTTCTTTATCACTCCTGAAGGTCTGGTAGGGACTCTCCAAAAGACACAGAAAACTAATAGTCTCTTAACCTCCGAATTTTCATCGTTTTAAGCACGCACATAATTTCAAACATATGGCTGATGATTATTGTTGCCAAAGAATGTTAAAGGCAGGCCCATGGATTGTATTTCATATGTAACAGAACGTAAGGAACAATGAAAAGATACAACATGCCTTATTCAGAGATACAGAACTGTGATTCTCCAGTCATTAACATAGATTCGTATATAGCTCATTGCTTGTAAGTACAACTCTTACCCTGGTGGGATGACAGAACACAATGAGTTTTTTTCCCCAAATTAGCCAGGCGACAGAACTGAATATTTGTGTTTCATTTATGTTGGAGAAGAACAAACAATACTTGATCCCTCATAAAGTCTTCTGGCACAAAGTACCAGTTAAAATGTTTTTAAAATACATTTGAGTCAGGAGAGTGAATTTGTACTGCTTCAATGCTCTGTGTCATGTGAAAAAAATGGGCTTTTGTCCCTACTAGGTATAGATTCCAAAACTCGTGAGACAACCACAGAAATCTCTTACAGATGTTAGACTATGAATATTCCCCAAATTTAATCAAATCCAATTTCGAGCAAATCTTTTCAAGGTTTGGAGAACTGTGATACACATTAATTTTTCCTATTCCCTAGTACTTAATGTGATAGGTTATGATATTCTTATAACATTCATACCTTGCCAAGAATGCCTAAATAGTCACACATTTCATAAAACAAAGTCTTGCTCCTTTTCCGTTCAAAATAATTGCGAAGTGCTTGTTGACTGAAACAGGAAGGAGTAGAGCTACAGCTGGTTGGAAAGGAGCAGTCACTTTTCATTGAGAATTTAGTGTACTATCTTGTGATATTCTAGGTCTAGTGGGTTAGTAAACTAAGCTTCCTGCATGAACTGATGCAGTCTAATGTGTTTCCACAAAAAAAGACATTAAAGTAGCCAATGACATTGCTATGAATTTGGTTTAAAATATCACTCCCAAGCATAGTGCCAGGTTTGAAACTAGAGCAATCTTTTACCTTCTATTAAATTACAGCATCTTAAGTGTGTTTTAAGCAGAATTGCTGACACAACAGTCTGAAACTCATGGTGCTAATACAGCTGTGCAAATGTTTCCATTAGCATAAATGTCTTCTGTAACACAAACAAAACAAAACTCTCCATTCACTGAACACAGCACAGTTTTGTGTGTTTTTATCACCTGTGATTTATGAAAAAATGGACCGCATTAAAAAACACCAGGCTTCCCAAAAGATAGCAAGTGTTTCCTCAAATGACTTTTAAAACTTGAAGCCTCAACTCAAGCTCAGATGACCAACTCTAGTCATGATTTCTCATTAGGGACTTAAAAGCAGATCTAACAAGTTTGCTATGATTGGCTATAAAACACCAGCTTTCTTATTATTCTCTGGATCTTATTCCTTGTGAATGAGTGAAGAAACTGTTTTCAGTTAAGTATACTTAGCAGACATCCAGATACAGAGTAGTATCACAAACTTAAACTAACTGGCACTTCAGGTATCATAAGTGTAGCATGAGGGAAGCAAAATAAATGCTAAGCAGAGGAGGTACAAAGGCGTACCAATAGCAAAGGTTGCTACTGCAACCTACACTAAGCCTCCTTTCTCAAAGCTCAATGTTGAGAGTTAGTAGGAAGCAACAAGTCTGGTATTCCCTGAACCACTGCCATTACCTGAACTCCTAGAAGTTTATTTCTTCCAGGTAGGATCATTCATTGCTTCTCCAGTCATATCCAGTTCCACCAGCCTGCCCCTCACCCGGAAAGCCTGAGCACAGGCAGGCTGTGAACACGTTGACGCACTCACAGGCCCCTGCAAGGTGTCTTTGCACTTTGGCAGCTTCCTTCTGTACCTATGTTTCTTTCCTGTGATGCAAACCTGCTCCCGGCCTCCACCCCCAACTGCTTGCAGAGTGAAAAGGACCTTTTGGCCAGAAACACAGCTTGAGCAATAGATATAAACCACATTCCCTCTTCAAGGCATTTCTACTCATATTCCTGAGCTTCCAAGAAGAGTAGCAAACTTACACCCTCCCTATATGGCGTAAGGGATCACTGTGTTAGGCAGGATTAGACAGCTAGGCTGGGTTTCAGAACAGGGACTTCATTTTGTTTCCTGATGGGATATTCCAGTTCCTACATTTTTTTCCAGATCTGTCTCTTAATCAGTTCATGCTTCTTTCCCCTTCTCTCTCCCCTTCTCCCCCACTCTTTCCCCTTACTCTTTCTTTCTTTGAAAGAAGAGGAAAAGTCTCTCTGCTTGTTTTGTGCCTTGAACCCAGGAATGCCACTGTGTAAACAAGGTCTAATTAACTGATAGACACAACTGTTGTAATATAGCTGCTAGTACTGCTAATGCAACGTAGAAAAACAAATGGATAAATAAGCACCACATAGGCAGAAAGAGAAAATAAAGTCATTATTTGTACTTTTTTTCTCTTCAACTGTAGAACATTTATCTGCCAAAGAGATTTTACTGATCTCTTTAAAATCATGTTTCAAAATTCTTTATATGTCTTTTTGCTGAGATATGAAAGTTCCAGTGGCACTCCCAGTGTTTTAAGGAGAAGCTGTTTACTCCAAACTGTATTAAAAATATTCATCTTAGAATGCCATAAAAAAAAAATTCAAAATCTTTTTTATGCGATACATTTTAATTAGATGGCTCTTTCTGCAAAAAGCAATGTCTGCAATTTCTGCATGTGTTGCAATTCAATTTAATATGCTGCAAAATTGTAGCCTTCCTATATAAAAATGAACTATGTGATATATCCAGCAAGTTAGGTAACATGAAGGACAAAACCAGCCAACGTCAAACATTTATAATTGTACATTTTGTGGCATTGATTGCAGAAGGAACTACCTCAAGGCAGAAAATGATTACTAGGTTAGAGAGGCTTGACAGTTATTTTAAGCTTTGACCTTCAAGAAGGTGCACGGATGAAAGCTGGGATGGTTCTAGGATATGATAACAATGGCTTTTAATAGAAAATAAGGGATTGGAGTTGAAAGTAGCTGTTCGAGCAGCATGGTTAAATTTACACATTCTTAAAAATATATTTTTAATGGGGAAAAATATGCTATCTATTTGACGTTTCATTTATCTGATTTTTGGAGTTGTGTCCCTCTAATCTTCCAGCAATGGTCTATATTTTCTGCTAGCAATACAGCAAAATGAGAAGGGTGTCCTGGCCTCTAAAAGCAGCAAGCAAGAAGCAGGGTTCAGAGAAATTAGTGGGTAAATCCATTATTACAATCTGGAAGAAAGATTAGCCCAGTCTCCATAATAAAATTCTGTCCTTAGTTATTTATCACAACTTGTCCTTGCCAAATTGAAATAAATTGAGCTGAAATTTTGAGTGGCAGCTCAATTTTTATCTTTTTTCTAGACAACTTAAGCAAAAAAATATTTATTTTTTTTCTGTAAATAAATACTATATTTTACTCATGTTAAAAATTGTTGTGGGTCTTTTCTCAATCACTTTAGTGCTTTGGCAGATGGATGTGGAACTTGATAACGTGTTGGCCTTAGTGGAAGGAATTCTGCTTTTAGTCATCTTTGGGGAAAAAAAAATAACATATTTAGGCAAGCGGATAAGTTACTTAGAAACAGCTATTCACACCTTTTCCTCATATCTGTAGCTAAATTCTTCAATTTCACTCTTACTAACTGTGCTTTCTTGTGCTTTCTCACAGCCACTAAGATCCCGTTCACAACAGAACTGAACATGCTCTAATGCAAATCCAAACAACACTTCCTTCTAAGAACTGTTTCACAAAACCCATTTTAACTGGCCTTCAGGGCTACACATGGGAGCTCCCTTTTCCTTTGCTAACACAGAAGAGTTTTTTGTGGAAAGGCATCTGGCAAACTGAAACAGAAAAAGAGGTAGGCCAATTGTGACAATTAGCTAGATGACACATTAGCACAAAGACCAAAAGGCTGGGAGTGGATCTGGTGATCCCAAACCAAGCTGGTCCAACCTGGGACTGGAGGGAAGGGAAAATGTAAGGGAGGAAAGGCTTGTGGGCAGAGAAGTGTTTGAGCTTCCAGATCTGGGAGCTCTGAGGACAAAAATTCAAAACTAGTTTTGGAGGGAAGAGGTTGGGCTGGACACACACAAGGGGTGGTTGCTGAGAGGCTGGCTTGAGACTAAGTATCTAGCACTTGTTTGAAAAGCAGGTCGCCGGGACTGTGACTGCTCAGGCAAATAGATTGGAACAGTGTCAGGTGGGTAGTGACTAAATGGATTCTGACAGGGAGAATTTCAAGTCTCCATTGGAAACGAAAGAAAGGTAGAATGAAGAGCCAGCATAAGAAGTTTGTTTGGATGAACAAGCAAATTAAGGAAAAAGAGCAGATATAGGTGAGGGGAGCTGTGTTGGTTTAACAAGGTTATAGGAATGAAAATGGGAAGAAAAAGAACCTATAGAGTAAGAGAAGACTGGGCCTTTTACAGCATATGAGATGGGTACAGCTGCAGTGAAGAGTTAGACTGAAGAACAGAAACTGGAAGAGAGAAGGTAAAGGCAGCAGGACTGGGAGAAGGAAATTGGGTTGCGAAGAAAGATGATTGGAACAGGGGAAAACAAAAGAACAGAAGTATGTGTTTATGATGGCACATTATATTAGACACAGGAACTGAAGGGGGCATTTTTTAATTTCATTATGATTCTATCATCAACAAATATAGAAAACACATTGGCAGACTGGCAACTGGGTGCTGTCATCAGCTGCTGTATCAGTACCAAAGCTACACTTCAGTGTGATAGATCCAGTGACATTGATAACCAGTGCAGGTGACCATATATTTAAAAATGTATGCATGTTACCACAACATGACTGACCTTATTTTTAGTGCTGTTTGGCTACTATAGTAATGAGCATGAAAGGAAAGACCCCACAGAAATTACAACTTTGAATAGGATGCAGTAAATAGGGCAAACATTGATGAAGTAACATAATGGATAACTTTTCATTACAGAAACATTCTGTGCACTCGCTAGGCACAGGCTCCAATGGAAAAAATAGCAGAAGATGAAACACTGTGTGATAACATACATGTTGTAGAGTTAGATTAAGCTTCTTAAAACTACTTTTAATTCTGGCGTTTGCTAAGTTTTAATAGTTTTCCACCTTAATGAAGTCATTTTAATGTAGCTCTCTGAGCAAAATATTTTTAAAACAGCCTTTTCTGTATGTTCTTGATTCTTCAGTTTCCCATCTCCAGCTGTTACCAAGAAGCATCAGTAAGACAGTCATATTTTTCAGAGGCTCAGAGCGCTCTCACTCCAAGCAAAGTCAATAGGAGAAGCGGTTGCTTTGGTCCCCTGAAAACGTATGCTATTATGCCTGAGTTCTATTAGAGCTTTATCCTGTGCAAAACGCTAAAAACCCTCAACCCCTGCTGAGGTTAGTAGGAGTTATGAGCACTTGGCATCTGCTGGATGCAAGACGGTTCTGATTAGAGCAGGCCGAAAAAGAAAATGTTGAATGTGACAAATTTTGACTGACAACAGTTTTCCTGAGAGGGAAAAAAACCCTCTTTTTTTGCCATTTATGAAAGCATTTAAATAATCATGTCATGTACCTGGTCTGTTTCTGATATACAGAAGTGTCTGGAAGAAACTGGAAGAATCAGGTACTCTCGGCAGTTCTCAGCTTGTTGATAGCAAGCAGCTGTAACCTGTTGGCAGATCCAGCATAGACTTTGCCTCTACTGAGAGGATGCAGTACCATGCTGGATCCTGCACGTTGACCTCCCTTTGTCATATTCAAAAAAGGAACTGAAAAAGTAATTATGGATATTATGTGAAATAGTGTTAGCCATAACTGCCTGCCAGGGCTTTAAAATATCTGCAGAGTGTAAAGAATAATCCTGAAAAACAGGCAGCTCAGAAAATCAGAGAATAAAATCCTAAAATTTGATTTGTGACCTTAACCACTTGACCCCAGTTTATAGCTGGGCTGCAGGGATGCTCAGATTAGAGAGCAGTGAAGGGCACCAATGCATAGATAAGCAGAGAAGAGAGAGAGAGGCTTTTACTAGTTAAAAGTTTGCACAGTTTTTCACAAACTTTTATACATTGTTATGTCCAGCACACATATATGCAAGATTCATTCACTTGTCCTCACTGCCACTAGGTCATGCGGATGGCTGTCATTTAAATATTCTCTTTTATTTCCCAAATACAGGATTTCACAACTATAAGCAACAGTGTTTGGGACAATTACTACCCAACCTAGAATTTTTTATTTTTTTTTTTTTTTAGCAGTAGCCATAGGCACAAAAATTAAACTACAGTGCATGCACATCCATTACAGTCACACCAGACTGAAAATTAAAGCATATATCGCCCTCTGGAGGAACCAGTGATTAAAAGAAAAATTTTAACCCCTAATTCTTCCTTTGATGACAGAAACCTATAGGACAAATTAAGTAAAGTGTAATACATGAAATAATGCATTCATCAGTTCATCCAAGAGGAGACTGAAACAAGTAAAACATTAATTTTATTGCTGTCTTCAATCAGAATGACGAAGTGGCAATAATTCATTTTTGTGCATGGGTTAGTCATTTTTGTGCATGTTTGCAAGGCAGGTGTATGATGGATTTCTCCTCTCTGCTTAGAGCAAGGAAATTATTATTTTTGTCCATCATCGACTTGGGTTATTGCGTGTCAGTACTTTCTTCTGTTAACATTTACATACCATTTTTTAGAGCAGCAGAAATACTGTGCTTAGCACTTGCAAAAAGTGCCATCAAAAGCTGCTTAAAAATAAGACCAACAAGCCTCTGCTGGGATGAGTGGGAAGAAAAAAAAAATCAGACACTTTATATCCTAACACTGTACATAAAAAAGTAAAATATAAATAAACAGGCAGGCAGGAAGCCACACGTTCACATTGTCTCACAGCTTGTCAACAACTGACTTTTTTGACAGTATCAGCACATTTCTGTTCCTAAAACTAATGAAGATGAAAAAACTGTCATTCAATATTTCTGTACAAAATGCTGGCTGCATTACATTTCCGACTTTGTTGCTTCCACACACCCAAAGGAAATGAATAGTTTTTTTTAAGAACCTGAAACCGCACAGCATCGAGTTGTCTGTGGCCACAATACTTATATGGTCTCCATCACACAGAATTTGATCAACTCACAACCTTTAAAACATGGTCTCCAGGTCTCCCAGTTAAGTAACAAAGTATTACATTACCCTCAGACCACAACTATGTAAGGAAAGATTTCAGGTCAGACTTTTCAAAGGCACAGAGAAGTGTTAATATGGTGCCTTTAAAAAGCATGTAAGTGTCTCAGCTGTTGAACTTCCTGAGGATATTAAAATTTACTAATAGCAACTTGGCCAAATGTGTGACAGTTCAAGTAAGAAACCAGGCCAAGATGCGCTACATAATGTAACCTCTTAGGTGCAATTACAGCAAACTTTTCCTCCTATGCCATCAGAGAGGTTTTATGCTTGTGTTGCAAAATATAGTGTTATTTTATTATACTTCCTTGGCTTTCCCCTTAATATCTTAATGGGTCGCTCTTTTATTTCCTCAACTCTGATTAATTTACTCTGAGTTGGCACAGTTTCAGACCACAATCAACAAAAATAAAATGAGTGCAACCATGAACTGTCTAAATTTTATCCCAGTTTTCTCTAAACACCTAACAGTTAAGCTTTTCTTTCATCCTGTGGTAATACAAAGGAAAGATATGCCTGCTAGAAATAATAACCTTTTTCTGATTACTTCCAAAACTAAGCCAATGCAAATGCCAAATTTCTGACAACTGTCCTAATTTCAAGCAAGAATATAGAGAAAAACATACAACTTCCACTTAATTTCCTCTTACTTAACTGTTCTGTTTTCCAGCACAAGACTGGTCAATCATAAATGACAGCATATTTGAATCATCACAAAATTCAAAACATTTCAATACTTCAACATGTTATTATTTCAACAGAATGTAAATGCAGGTGGAATTAGAAAAAACAGAACTACCAGGAAAAAATTCATTCTGCAGAATTTCCTCTGCTTAAGTAAAGCTAATCTATTTTTCTTCTCTCCTTCATTTCATTTTATCTCCCATGGATTTCTCATTGCTCTATTTTTTGTTCTATATCTTTTGTAAGCATACCTGGAAAATATACTTCCATATGTCACCAACTATTCTTGGACCAGAAGCATAACTTGAGCCCCAAAATATATGTTTTGGCACCCAATATCCATGTATTGGCTCAGGACTACAGATCACATCAAGTCATGACTACGATTCAATCAAAGAAAACGTGCAGAAAGACATTTTTACACTAAGTATTCAGTCATTCCATGAGAGCAAAACTGGAGGTGCAAACCTTGTGGGTGTAGAGAGAGGCATAGTTGCAAATCCCTGTAAAGTGTCATCTTTTCAAAAATACCAAAAAAAAGAGAAAAAACTGTTCTTCAAATCTACCTTGTTGTTCCTTCCCTCTCTCCTCCCTCAACATTCTTTTAAAAATATGTTAGTTATATCAAAGTTTTGAATCCAAGCCCAGTGGTGTTTTACTGTGATTCTAATAGTGGATCTCTTCCTCAAAGATCTCAAGTTACATTTGGTCCATCTTTCACTACCCAAGTATATACACGTAATTTATTCCTTGCAGGCTCCTAGCCAGCATTTTTACTGATATGTGTGCTTGGTTATGGAGCCATTCCGCACCTTTTGCCAAGCTATCTTTGAAAGCCAAAATCTAAAAGAGCAAATTCAGCTAAATGAAAAATACTCTTGCTGCACAAACAGAAGCTGCATATTTTTCCAACAAACACTTAAGGCTCAGTGTATTACTGCACGGATACATACACATATGTTTTTGCTGATGTGTTTCAAGGTACCGATGTAAATGGTTGTTGACATACCCGTATGCATTTTGATTTAGTGGAAAGACTGGATCCTTATCTCACAGGATCACACCATGAACTCTGACACCAGAAGTCTTAAACAACCTTGATCAAAAGCAAGAATCAGGTTTGTCCAAAGCTATCAATATGAATAAATATAAATTTATTTGAGTATCTATATTGAGATTCAAGTTTCTAACTCTGGTCATGGTCAGGAGAAAATCATGGGTTCTAGAGCATTAAAACATGATGTGAACGCTCATGAGCTATTGGTGTATATGGAAAAGAATCAAATATCTCTGCCCAATATATTTCCACTTGTTGGGGAACACTTACGGAGTAAAACTTTTTGGGCAAGCAGTCCTCTTCCTATAGCATGTAACTACCTTTTGGTACAAAATATTTACCTGGCTCAAAATAATATTGATTTCTTTGTCATTCCAAACTGAGCAAGAAGTAATAGCTGGATTGGCATGAAAATGGATTTTGGAGATGGAAGGGAGATGGGAAAAGGAGATTGCTCTCTTCTCCATTCAGCCACTGAATTTAAACAAATGGCTACTTGTACAGCTCTGCCTTACACTGAACGTGACCTCTACCTGACCACATAGGCATAAAATAGTCCTAGACACAGTACCCCAGCACTCCGTTTCTGCAGCATTAGCTGAAGCTGTTGCTCCCTCACTTGACTTTATGTTTCCTCAGAAAAATGCCCCAAAAAAATGAAATGACAGTGCATCAGATAAGAACACTTAAACAGAGACAAGCTGCATTTTCAACTTTAAAATTCCTCTCTGTCTAGTTAGCTTTCCAAAGATGTAACAGAAAAATAACTTTTCATAGACAAGGAACGAGGGAAGAATAAGAGCTGGGAATATCATTATGCCTCCTCCTGGTAGAAAGGAAAACCTATCTCCATTAACAGCCTTGGGTAACTCCTAATAAACAGCCAGTTATCAATTACAGGCTAGCATTTAGTCAAGAATTTTTGAAAATACAGTCTTTAAAGTCTTTGCTTGTGAAATGAACACAACAAAAACCATTTTTTTTCTTTGGAGGTTTATAAAATGTATGTATTCAGCTCATCACAGAAAAGTGCAGTATCGACAGTATAAGCAACTCAATAGAAAATTACATCTACTGTTTTTTGATTTAAAGTTTCAAAAAAAAATTATAATCACCTTACAAATACTGTCATTTTTTTACTGCTGTTCTCAAAGCTAACAAAATGGAGGGGATGAAATGGCTGTGTATGCATTGGTATTACAAGCACATTGCAGTTTTATGCTCCAGAAACTACTCTGAAGGAAAGATGTAGAGATCAGTGGAAGGGGATAATGATACCAATAAGTATCCTTGCATATTATTATTGGCAGAAATACATCCAGGAATAT